>CM042009.1:57702886-57787886 GCA_023525715.1 Cichorium intybus
TTGTGAGACTGTAGGACTAAACCTGGTCCAATCGTTTCCAAAGGGTATATCCGTATTTTTATCATCACGTCAGATCCTATAATTAAGGAGTCCCCCACCAGCAACCTTCAGATCTGGTTACCATTCCAACATTTGATGTCGCCAATCGCTTCCAGCACCGCCATCTCCGGCGATTTCTGCCGCCATGGGACATCGACAGCGACAGCAACAGCAGTGCCGGTCCACGAGGACCACCGTCGGCCTCCAATCAGCAATCGCAAACCACGAGGACCACCATGGGACATCTCGATGCTTTCTGATCAGCAATCGCGAACGACGAGAACCACCATCTGCCTCCAATCAACATCCTACTGTTTGTAAATTCTCCCAATTTAATTTAGTGTTTTTGCGTACCTAATATATGTTGTAAATTCTCCCAATTTCTGGTCTTTTTTTTTTTGTTTAGGGTTGGATTGAGGCACGATGGAAGGGAGGTGAAAATAGAAGAAAGGGGAATTCAATTGATGGAGGACTTTGTGATCAATAGAAGAGGAATTCGAAGAGTACAGAAACAAACAAAGTAAAGAGCCATTCTCTGAGAATGCTGTCAAAGTTCATATTCTTCGAGAATGCTGTAAAAGTTCATATTCTCCAAGAATGCTGGTTTACGAGTACATGCAGAACACGAAAATGCTGGTTTACAGGTACACGCAGAACTTGAAAAATGCTGTCAAAATTCATATTCTCCAAGAATGCTGTCAAAATTCATATTCTTCGAGAATGGAACACATCATCAAACTTGATTCTTGAAGGTTAGTATGTGTTATTCTCTAAGAAGGGAACACAAAAATTGAACCAATTCTTGAAGAATGGAATGCAGAAAACACGTTTTTATTGAATGGAAAACATCATGAAAGTTGATTCTTGAAGAATGGAATGCAGAATTCAAGAATGGAATGAAGAAGAATGTAATACAGAAGAATGGAAAACAGCTTCGAAGTTGATTCTTTAAGAATGTTCGTTCTTTTTTAATTCTTATTCTTTTAGAATAGTATTACTTTGATGTAATTTTCTTCAATGACTCATCATTCTTTAAGAATGTTTTTGCGTTATGTGAAATATTATCTACTGCAACTTACGACAGTATCATTTTTTACTTCGAAATTTGTTGAAAACTAATTTAAAAGTCGAATTTGATTAAAAACACGTTAAATTAAAATTGAAAAATTAAACCTGATAAAGGAAATATTCAAACTTGCCTCCTGGAAATCCGCCACTTCCTAATTTATTAAAACCAAAAAGTCCTATTTAACCTTCTGGAGGTTTTAATATAGAAAATAATTAATTTTTTTCCTTTTAATTACCATCATGCCATTATGATCATAACCCTCCATTTTTTTGATCTAATGGCCACAAATTGGTCCTACAGTCTCACAATACTTAGAAAATGTATTTAATACTAACTATATATATATATATATATATATATATATATATATATATATATATATATATATATATATATATATATATATATATATATATATATATATATATATATATATATATATATATATATATAGACCGTTTCAAGGAAGAACCAATATTTTCCTAGGAACCGTAGGAACTTTTTGACTAAAACTTTTTTTTCAAAAAAAATGATATAATACATCTAGTCGCCTATATTTAAGACTTTTTGTCAAAAAAATTTTGAAAAATAATATGTATACACGAAATGTGCATATATGCATTTTTTTCACACATGTGTATATGATCACGTTTCGTGCATATGTGCACATTTCGTGTATATATATTATTTTTTCAAATTTTTTTTACAAGAGATCTTAAATATATGCGATTAGGTGTATTATGTCATTTTTTTTGAAAAAAAAAATTTCAGTAAAAAAGTTCCTACGGTTCCTAGGAAAATATTGGTTCTCATTTGATATTTAGTCTATATATATATATATATATATATATATATATATATATATATATATATATATATATATATATATATATATATATATATATATATATATATATATATATATATATATATATATATGGTTAAAATGAGAAGGATTAAAAGGTTGAGAATGTGAGAATGATTCTGGACCAATCATTTTATAGGGATATTATAGTAATTTTACAATATGACTAAATAATTAAAAATACTAAATAATTTTGTTTTCCTATAATCATGGGATTAATTTATTCAGTTTCCATGATTATAGAGATTACGATTGCTGTTACCGAAAATAAATGAATTAATTGATTTTTTTGTTATTTTATTAATTGAAAATAAAAAAATATATTTTTATCAATTCTTTTTTTCAAAATTCGAAATTTTAATAGTTTGTTTATTCTTTTTCACGGTTTCAATCATGGATGAATATAAAAAAAATATTTTTATAATTTTATTGATTTAATTTTTAACAGTATTTTTATAGAGATTATACAAAATTGCGTTGTAATCATCAATGAATAAAATATACATAAAATTTGAGAATTACCGAATACGCATCTAATCATAAATAAATAAACATGTAATCATAAATGAATAAGCATGCAATGATATTTAAATATACATATGATCGTAAGTGAATACACATCTAATCATAAAATAAATACATATTTAATCATACGCGAATACATCATTGTTCTTAAATAAATACACATTTAATCATAAAATGAATTCGCCGATGTTGTAGTTTTGATCGTTATTCTTGTTGCTACCATCATACATGAACACAAAGATGGGGCACCCATGAATATAATCATTCTTGTTTTTGCATTCACACCTGCAAAATAAAGTTCAAAGATATAAAAAAATGATTATGCCCATGATAAAGCAATCTAGAGTTATAATCACAAATGATTATATTTATAATAATCAATGATCACATTATAATCATTAGTGATTACAGTTATAATCATCGGTGATTACAGTTGCACCAGATCGATGTATGTCTAACTGTATTATACATGATTAAACATATAACCATCCATGAATACAACGATATATCACTTTTAAGCATATATGATCAATACTGCAACCAAAAATTAACCATTATTGGATGAATCACGAATGAATTGTCAAGTCGCCTTTTAAAATAAAATTGAATGGATAGTTCAATCGCACTAATTTTCAATCACCGATTAATAGGTAGACTCATTAAAACCAATTATCATATATAACATTTACCAAAGGTAAATTTTACTGTTCTTAACGTCATGTCATTCTATAGTAAAAAGGTTGAGTGTGTTTTAAAGAAAAGCCTGGTACATCTATCTCTTTTCTTTCCCAGAAGCCATCCCTAGCCATCCCTGGTAAAACTCGCACACCCTATATTGTGTTACTTAAAAAATAACAAATTAGACAGTGAGGTTTTCTGATTTCATGAACATGATATATATATATATATATATATATATATATATATATATATATATATATATATATATATATATATATATATATATATATATATATATATATATATATATATATATATGGTTAAAATGAGAAGGATTAAAAGGTTGAGAATGTGAGAATGATTCTGGACCAATCATTTTATAGGGATATTATAGGAATTTTACAATACGACTAATTAATTAAAAATACTAAATAATTTTGTTTTCCTATAATCATGGGATTAATTTATTCAGTTTCCATGATTATAGAGATTACGATTGCTGTTACCGAAAATAAATGAATTAATTGATTTTTTTGTTATTTTATTAATTGAAAATAAAAAAATATATTTTTATCAATTCTTTTTTTCAAAATTCGAAATTTTAATAGTTTGTTTATTCTTTTTCACGGTTTCAATCATGGATGAATATAAAAAAAATATTTTTATAATTTTATTGATTTAATTTTTAACAGTATTTTTATAGAGATTATACAAAATTGCGTTGTAATCATCAATGAATAAAATATACATAAAATTTGAGAATTACCGAATACGCATCTAATCATAAATAAATAAACATGTAATCATAAATGAATAAGCATGCAATGATATGTAAATATACATATGATCGTAAGTGAATACACATCTAATCATAAAATGAATACATATTTAATCATACGCGAATACATCATTGTTCTTAAATAAATACACATTTAATCATAAAATGAATTCGCCGATGTTGTAGTTTTGATCGTTATTTTTGTTGCTACCATCATACATGAACACAAAGATGGGACACCCATGAATATAATCATTCTTGTTTTTGCATTCACACCTGCAAAATAAAGTTCAAAGATATCAAAAAATGATTATGCCCATGATAAAGCAATCTAGAGTTATAATCACAAATGATTATATTTATAATAATCAATGATCACATTATAATTATCAGTGATTACAGTTATAATCATCGGTGATTACAGTTATAATCATCGGTGATTACAGTTGCACCAGATCGATGTATGTCTAACTGTATTATACATGATTAAACATATAACCATCCATGAATACAACGATATATCACTTTTAAGGATATATGATCAATACTGCAACCAAAAATTAACCATTATTGGATGAATCACGAATGAATTGTCAAGTCGCCTTTTAAAATAAAAATGAATGGAGAGTTCAATCGCACTAATTTTCAATCACCGATTAATAGGTAGACTCATTAAAACCAATTATCATATATAACATTTACCAAAGGTAAATTTTACTGTTCTTAACGTCATGTCATTCTATAGTAAAAAGGTTGAGTGTGTTTTAAAGAAAAGCCTGGTACATCTATCTCTTTTCTTTCCCAGAAGCCATCCCTAGCCATCCCTGGTAAAACTCGCACACCCTATTTTTTAAAGAAACTATCGCCTCTCTCAAAAGCCCCCCAGACACCACTAGCACCACCATTACCACCACCAAACCATCATCACATCACCCTCCATAAACCTAAGCCTACAACCGCACCTCCACCTCCCTAGAGGTCGGCGTTACCATCGCCAAATTGCCAGACCACCATCATACTGCCCAATATAAAACAACCACCATCGAACCAGCACAGGACGACTATCACCATTATTACTCAATTGTAGCACCTCCTCTACTCTAAAAACCCTAAATCTAAAAACTTCTGCCACCACTACCGCTGTTTATAGCCACCTTCTTTCACCGCCTTTACAATGCATCACCACCACCGTTTCTTCTCTTTTACCCTTTATCTATGTTTAAGAAAACCTTATAACTAAAAAGCGCTAGAACAACCGGTGTCTACAACCACGAAGCGTCGCTGCCAAAAAACTTATTCGTCACTGCCATAGGATACGTTTCGACTTTCATCACTGCTACAAAATATGCTTTGGCTTCCATTTCATCTGTTTCTTATGTCTTAAATTACTTGAAATTTGGTACAATATCTAATCACCATACAATTACATGCATCCGCTTACCACTCTCCATTCTACCCCCAAAAATCGGAAAAGAGGATCTGTCATTTTGGTAGCTTTTTTTTCCACCCATGCTAGGGTTCGGACCCAATTGATTATCTTTAATTGTAGCTCTTGAATTCATTGTTGGTTTTGATTATCTGAACTTAGGTGTGATGATCAAATCAACAAAATTTCTTGGTGAGTGGTTCTTAATTTATGTTTTATTTATTAATTTTGTAAACATTAAATCAAGTATTATTGGGTCTTCTTAGTATTATTGGTATGTGTTTGTGAGAGTGTTTGTGTGTGTGTGTGTGACTGCATATGTATGTGGCTGTAGCTGTGTGTAGTTGGTATGTGCATATGATAGTGCATATGGATGTTGATTTATTGATCATTGGGCTTAAATTTTAATACTTCACCCCCTGGTAACATATATCTTCTGCAAATCAGCACTGCACTTTAAGAGTAGCAACCGATAGTTGTTTAATACGAGTCTATTGTGTACATTTGGAGATATGCAAAAATGAACAATTGGAAATGTACTAACTGAGGAATAAGAACTTTAACTTTTCCTACAAATAAAAAGGCATTCCCTTTTCGATAACTTTCAAGAGATATCTTTTGGATTAGCCTGTAATAATTTATATGTTTTGAGACAAGATGCAAGTAAATTAATAGCATTCAATATTCAAATATTTTGTTACGACTCATAAATAAATCATACAATTGAATATGATAGATGATAAAGAACACATGTTTTATTTGGCTTTCATCTTTTGTTGATCTTAATAAGCGTTTTACATTTTTTTTCTTAACGCTTCAACAAATATAATATATCTCAAATGCATAAATTATCGATTTTCAAAAGGCATTATAGAAACGGTTATCAACATCAAACTTGAACTTCAATAGGATATTGTATATTGCAATTTTTTTGTTTGAACTTCCGCCGCAATGCGCGGTCGCAAACCCTCGTTTGAAAACAAATATGACATTTGAAAAAATGAATGGACAAATCATTATCGGTGTATCCAATGATCCAAGTTTAAAAAAGCAACTATAAAATCATTCGTAAAAGGCATCCAAATACTTAAAATGAATTAAATAGTTCAAATAAACACAACCATATAAAAGTGTAATTTAAAAAAAAACTGACGTTGATTTCTTTGCACCGTTAAGGCTATATGTATTTGAGTTAGGGTTGTAATTGATTGGGATCTTGCAAAATGATTTCATCAAAATTGATCCGAAATCTTGATTATGCAATTAAAATAAGATTTAGTCGGAGCAAGTTCTAGGAATTAGATGGTTCAAAAAATAGTGGTCGGTTTTTAGAATAAAAAATAGTGGCCGGCTTTTAGAATAAACAAATAGATGACCACCGCATCCATGGAAACACCCAAAGTAGTCGCATGCACTAAAATGCACAGCGTAAGTGGTCCATAAAGTGTAACAGAACCCTAAACCTAATTTCCCTTTTAGATAGTAAAATCAAATAAGTCAAAATCATACCAAATTTTCCCCTGGGCAGTTGCAGGCTCCGTACATCACCTCTTATATCTGCTCGCCTCTTGCTTCTCCGGCGATCTCTCACGGAGATGTAAACTCCCCCTTTGATGTTGCTTCTTACTTTGTAGATCCATTAATGGTGAACCCCGTTTCCATCCCATACACTCGCCGGTGATATCCAGTTTAGACGTCCTTAGATCTGGACGTTACCATCCCATCTGTGATCTGTACTATTTCCATATTCCATCGTAAATCACATAACATGACCAAAAGGAACCTCGAGAAAAGTTTGTCTGTTTGGAGCACCGAAAGCTTGTGGACGCCATGAGAAATGTTTACCGGTTGTGAAGAATGTAGAAGAAGACGGGGGAGGTTATGCAGCGGTCGACATGTGATGTAGGGTTTTACAAGAGAAGATGGGAGAGGCGTATGTAGAGAGAGAAGGGGATAGGAAGATGTATACGTATGATGATGAGAGAGACCTGGGTTTTAGGAATTTGAATATCAATTTCCTAATTTGATGAATGCCAATATTACCAACATACCCTTATTCTATTTTAAAAAATGTATAAATCATTTAATTATTTTCAAAACTTTAAAAATAACATATCAATTTAAGCCATAGATCTTAGTATTTGGAGGGTCTAGATTTCTTCTCACATTCTCAACCTTTTGAGTCTTCTCACTTTATCCTACCTCTATATATATATATATATATATATATATATATATATATATATATATATATATATATATATATATATATATATATATATATATATATATATATATATATATATATATATATATATAGAGTTAGTATTAAATGAAATTAGCAATTACTGTACAAATGTAAGACATAATATAGTCCTTTAGATTCAATAAATGAATGGCTGAGATCAAAATGGCAGTTTTGTAAATAAACCAAAAAATTGAACGCGGGTGTTTTAAAAGATATCGTTGAAGGGCAAAATCGTCAAAAGGAAAAACAGATTCAAAAGGTAATATGGCAGGTATCACGGGACACGATCACATCAAATCGCAACTTACACAGAGAATCACACTCCTCAAAACCCCAAAATCGCCGATCATTACTTAAACCACCATATTCTCTCAAATTAGGGTACACTCGAAAACGAAATTCTTCAAAGAGACGAGTACTTTGAAGGAAAATATGTCAAAAAGAAGAACTATCTATCGATTAAAGGAGAATACACAATTCAAGTTCAAAAACACTGTGGAAAATCCAATTACAGATGAGGATTTCGATGATGACTTTGTTGAACCATTTCCAGGTAATGTTTGCTATTATTAATTGTTTCACTAACAAAATTCTACTTGTAATTAAGCTCATTCTTTGAGAAAAACAATGAATGAAAAAAATATAAAACTAGGGTTTATGATTAATGGGTAATGTCGTAAGTAGTTTGGAAAAATTGAAAGATATCTAGTTGATATAATGTAGTTGAAAATGAATTTTTCATTCTCAGAGAATATACGTTGTTATTCAACAGGGGGTTGTAATGAAGAATGGAATTTTTCATTCTCAGAGGATAATGTCGTAAGTAGTTTGTAATGAAGAATGAAATTAAGTTGTGTATTCTCATAGAATGCCACTATTTTTTCTGCGTAATGGGTTTCATGAAACCATGGAAAAAATGGATTCTCTGAGAATAATAATATGTGCATACCAAAAAAAACTAACATTATATGAGAATATATTCTATGCCAATGTACCCAATTTGAAAAGAATTGGCAAACAAACATGACATTCTATGTACATATTTCTAATTTTGAAAAACCTGGATTCTCAGAGAATACTAATATATTCATAAGTAAAAGGTAACATTATGTGAGTATGTATTATATGAGAATGTAATAACTTTGATAGATTTGGCAAACATATGTTACATTCTCTGAGAATCTAATATAAATCTCTGAGAATCTAATGTATATGTGTAAAAAATTATGGTATAAACATTTAACATTTATTCTTTGGGAAAAATTTGTTACATTCTCTGAGAATGTTACATTGTTTGGGTTTGAAAATATGTATATTCTCTGAGAATCCATGTGTTTTCCATGCATCATCAAACCCCCTGTTTATATTATCACATTGATACTTAAAATTTTTTTCCAAATATAAATTATTATTTAAAATTTTGTTCCAACAATTTGAAATGTAATTAAAATACATTGTCAGATAATATACACATAATCCTGGCAGTTTAAATAAATCTATAAATTGTTGTATTCTTTGGGAATTGTATGTACCTAGTCCAATTGATGGTATAAACATCAGTTAAAGAATTGTAGGATTTATTACATTCTATTAGAAAATTATTTATATTGTTACAGTGTTTGGGTTTGAAAAAAAGAATATTCTATGAGAATCTAACACATAATGTTTGACCGTTATATTCTCTGAGAATCTTACACCTAATGTGTGACAGTCATTCTCCAAGAATGTATTACATTCTTTAGGAATGTAACACATAATGTTTGACATTGTAACATAAAGTCTGTTACCTTAATTGCAGGAAAACAAGCATCATCAACAAAGAATAAAAGTGACAAAATTGAAAAACAAACAAAAGTGATTAACATTTCTAGTTCAAAGCCCAAAAGGAAGAAGGAAACCAAAGACAAGAAATTAAAGGAGAAAGGGAAAAAAATTTTGAAAGATAAAGAAAATGCTGGCAAAAAAAGGAAAAGTGAGGAACATAAAGACAGGAAAGATAAACAAAGGAAGAAAAAGAAGATAGAAGAAGATGAAGATTCGGACAAAGAGTTAGAAAGAAAGCATAGAAAACTGAAAACAAGAATGACACCCCTGAAATTTACAACAACTATAAAGTCATTGTCTACAATGCAAAAGGAGGCTGTCAAAAGAATGGGTCTAGGTAGTTTATTAGAAATAGACATAGGAGAGTTACCACCAATTTTGACCTACTACCTATTAGACAACTATGACCCGTCATCAAATAGACTTGTGTCGGAGAATAGGGCACTAGAAATTACAAAAGACCTAATATATGACATTCTTGGAGTTGCAAAAGAAGGGGTGGATTTGAACACATTACCATCTTGTGACCCACAAGATAAGCTGATCACGGACTGGAAAGCACAATTTCCTGAAAAACGATACTCAAACACAGCATATCTTGACTTGATTACAGCAACAAACATAGATAATCAATTATTATGTTTGAACTTCTTATGTTTGTTTATCAACACGTTTGTGGAGTCGATGTTGATGGGTACAAGCCTTATTAAACCACTGGAGAAAATAGTGTTACTGGACGACTATTCAAAAATTGATTGGTGCGAGTACATATTGCAAAGCTTGAAATCAAGAAAAGAACTTTGGAAAATGGATGATCCGATCTCCTACTACACAGGACCAATCAATGTTATTTTGGTATACCACATTCTCTCTTATATTAATATATCATTTTCTGAGAACAAAATGAAACAAAATTCTAAAAACAATTTTATGCAATTCTCTAAGAATGAATTAGACCAAAAAAAGTTAAAACAACATTGTTTGTCATATTAATATAGAATTCTCTGAGAATACACAAAGAATACATTGAGAATGTACTGTATATAAACATTTAAATCATATATCTTATTTATAATATAAATTTAACATTTTCCTTAATCTGTAATGCAGATGACATATCTGTTTGCCATAAACACATCAGGAATTGTTATGTTGAGAAAAAGAACACCATTAATTACTCAAGTGACGACGTACAAGATAAAAGAAATTCAGAAATATGAGTTGAAAAACAACAAACTGGGAAAGGGTCAATTCATTCAAAGAGAAGTGAATGATGAAAGCAGGGATGAAACAAATGAAGAATATCAGGATAAAGAGGTAAAATATATGTTTATATTAGAAAGTGTAAAGAATATGCAAAATGAATTGGTTAAAGTCTAAATTTGTTTGAAATCATGTGTATGTACATGTATGCTCAGAGAATGTAATTGAAATTACATATGATCACTGTATTATCCATAACATTCTCTGAGCATGAATGCATTAGGGAATGGGTTCAAAAAAATTTAAAATACAATAAACATATAAATTTTTAAGAAATTCTCAGAGAATAGAATAAAAAAATGGAATATATAAGGGTATTCTTATATAATCTGATCTAAACAGTGTATGACAATATATACATTCTCATAGAATATTATGGAACATACAGTCATTCTCTGAGCATAATTGTACACAAAAGGCATTTCTTGCAGGCATTTTTTGTATAGTCATTCTTATATAATCTGATCTAAACAGTCTATATGAGTCAATAATGTTAACTATATAGCATGTTTGATTTTTGTACACATAGGGATTTCTTGCATTAATTAGGAATTTGTACATGAATATATTGAATGAGAAGCACAGTATGGAGAAGATAATAACACAGGGACTGTTGAAGTTTCCCAACAGCCAACAATTAAAAGATTGGAAAAGGAAGATAAGAAAAGAGTTCAAAATAGAAGAGATGGAAGATAATTCTGATAAGAATGAAGACACTGTTTCAGAGGCTGCAACAGAAAGTGATGATGAGAATGATGGGATGGCCAAAGGTAAGGAACTTGTATTGCTTGATGAACCAGACATTCTAAACCAGGTGACACCAGAAATGAAAGTGAGAGATGATAAGATTGATGACGAATATGCTTACACAACTCCAGTTACCGAAAAGAATGAAGGGTGGGACAATTCAGAAAACTTATCAGCCACCCAATTCTTCAACCAACCAGGAGTGATGGAGGAGGTTACAAATCTAATGGCAAAGGCAACAGGAAAAACAACTGAAGAAACAGTCCCTGAAAAGAAGAAAAATGAAAATAAAGAAGCTAATGTGCCTTCCAAAGAAGGAGATGATGTGATGAAGGTAGGTAAAAACAAAAAGGGGAAACACAACATGTCGGAAAAAGTAAACGTATGCAAAAACCGGCACCTGCTTTGTGCTCCCCTTACGTAGAAAGATTAACCTCATGCGACAAGGTGAAGGCAGAAGAGTTAAACTTGTACAAAGCAATTTTATCATCAAACAAAGATGAAGAGTAAGATACATAGCTTTCATTTATATAAAATATGTTTTTTTACAAATTTAATAACAAATCTGTTTCATTTATACAGCGATTTCATTTGGGAGATGGATGATGTGGAACAACTAACAATTAGACATGCATCATATTTTCAAGTTGATGTGCCCATACATTGGGCAATTATTGATTGTTGGGCTGCATATCTAAACATCCTAGAAAAATTCAAATCTGCAGAGGCACCTGCACGTTTGTTCTTTCACACTCATATGATGGTAAGTAGTCAAATTATTTTCCAAAGTTTAAGCCATATTACACCAAAATAACAACATTAAATTCTGTGAGAATTGTGAATCAACAATCCATTCTCTTAGAATGAGTTGTTGATTGTCATTCTCAGAGAATATATATTGCTAAATGGGGAAATACTCATATATGACATATATTTTGCAGTCTGACATGCTCTTAAATAAAACTAACCTTGAGTTTAATCGGTTGGGAGACTTCATAGAAATGATGAACATGTACATCCCAAATTAGGAAGTGAAAGCAAATTTGATAGATGTTGCATTGGTAAGAAAAACAAATCTGTATATATTTAGTATGTATTGATAAATTTCAAAAAAATAACCTCTTAAACTTATGGTTTTGTAGGTTATTTTTCCAATTATTGATGGTGACAAATATTACATGCTATGTTTTGACTTAAAATAAGGCAACTCTAAAATTATTGATCATATCAAGAGGAAAGGAACAGTTGAGAGAATCTATGGGCCCGGACCTAGAATAGTGGTATGTTTTCAATATTATATTCTTTCTCGTTTAAGTTAAAAAATTCATAACATGATTAAATTTAAATGCAGCAAAAATTTTTCTGTCACTGGTTAGCAAGTGTGTACCACCCTCAACATATAAAGTTAATGGAAGATGAACCTTCCATAATGAAAATGGAGTGGCAAGTGAATCAACCAGGACCAAATTGTGGTATTTATCTGATGAGACACATGGAGAGCTACAGAGAAGAGGTAGCAGGAAAATGGAAAACTGAACTGAATGGAAAACAAAGGAACGACTCAAGCTGCATAGGAAGATTAAGGTACAGATACATGTATAACCTGTTGACATCTGACTACAACCTGTACAGGGATGAGGTTTTAACAATAGCATCCGAATTTGCCAAAATGGATGTGTATAAAAAATCAAAACTGGTTGATGAAAAAAATGAAATGACAAGAAAGAATCTGGCTAATGAAGAATCCAAAGGTTTCAAAAAAAGCAAAAGGAAAGAACAAAATGGGATAGGATGAGGATGTAGTTATGACAATGGTTTTGTGTTTTAATGTTTTGTTTTTAATGGTTATTGTGTGTCTAGAAAACAATTGGTTTGGATTTTGAATTCTGCATTTTTATATTAAATGGATATGTTAGATGTTTCAAATTTTGTATCTGCATAATTTCATTCAGAAACCATATATAAATCTGTATTCTCTGAGCATGGCAAGAAATCAGATTAATTAATATAACTGTCATCTTAAAAAACCATATATAAATCTGTATTCTCTGAGAATGGCAGGAAACAAATTAATTAATTTAACTATCATCTGTGATCAATGAATCATAATATACTTGTATAACATTTCTCAGAGAATATGATATAATAAAGTTTCATAAAAAACTGTGATGCACCCCAACCACATAAACCTTGAAGCTTTATCATAAGCAAACAAAGAATATAGAATATATATCATGATCACATGCACTCACAAAATCACCCACCTTCACACACGCCAAAAAATTGAAATGACAACACTATCTTTTTCTTTTTTTAATAAAATATAATATTAAAATTAAATTAAATTATACCAATATTAGGCTATAAATAGAAGCATATGTAAACTTCTTTTCCACACATACTACAATCTAAAAAAAATGACATTAACCATAGGAGATCGTGTTGAAGTCAAGGGAAAGGAGGCTGGCCTAATAGGGTCATTCTATGCAGGTAGAATTTTGTCCCTGTCCCATGGAAGGTATGAAGTTCAATATGAGAGACTGATCAAAGACGACGGCACACCCCTGGTTGAGGTGATTCCTCAAAAAAGGATAAGACCATACCCCCTGGATCTGTGGCTAAATTCAAACTAGGGGAAATTGTTGATGCATGGTACAATGAAGGATGGTGGGTGGGCAGGTACATCCGAGAAGATAATGGTCGTTATATAATACAGTTTGACCGAGGGAATGAGTTGTATTCATTTCCTCGAAACAAACTCCGGCTTCACCAAGAATGTGTTGGAAATCATGGTTCATGTAATTAGTTTCAAAAACAAGAGTTTGCAACGGAAGCATAAAATCATGAACACAAATTCCATTTTCAAGAGGATCATGCTACATGCATGTAGAGATAAGATGAAGAACAAACATAGTTTAAGTTCAAGATCATAACCTTTGTTCTTGGGTTTGGTTTGGATGATTTTGATAGCTAGGAATCAAATTAGAATCCCTCTATAGTTGATCCACCACAAGCTTGAACACCCTTGAATGCTAGTTCCACAACTTGCAATATATGACTCCTTTTCTTATGAAACCAAAAACCAATTTTTTCTAAGAACTTAAGGAGAGTTTTTGGCTGATTTCTTGAAGCAAGAATGATGTACAAACACCCTCAAAATCGTGGCCAACATATATCACACAAAGGAAAAGAAAAGCACATGCAACTAGCTTAAAAGAAAGTCCCATTTGATTTCTATAATCAAAAGCTAGAAGACACAAAGCATCTTCCTTTTCTTTTAAGTTCTTAATGCATTCTTTTCCTTCCAATATGGCTGATTTTATGATGACAAATGAAGTGCTAGTGGGTTGTTATTATTTATAAAACTTAGATAATAAAAGCTTATAAATAATACATCTTCTTATTTCTTAAATGGGATAACATTTAACCCATAATCATATACATAAATAAACCATCTAAATATACAATCTTAATTGTATAATTATATATATATATATATATATATATATATATATATATATATATATATATATATATATATATATATATATATAACAATATATATATATATATATATATTTTATTTAATTTACCAATTAAATTAAATAAAAGGCTTACTTATAAATCAATTAAATCGTTTAACAATTTAAACAATTTAATTGTTACACTTAATTAATTCATCACATATGAATTATTAATCAACCTTTAATTTTTGTAGTTATTATTATTTACCTCAAATAATAATAACCTACAAGATTAAATTGCAAGTTTAGTATCATTTGATGTTAAATCAAATTTAACGTTCTAAATGATCAATTGGTGTCAAACTTGTTGTTGGTGTGACCCTATAGGATCATGTATTATTAGTAATATCATTTTATGATCATCCTTGGGCATATAGAACTAACAATCTCCCACTTGCACAAGGTTGTATCATAGAATGATATCGACAGTGGTAAACATCTAGCAACATTTCACTGCCCCCAATAACACATGACATTGTGCCATTCAACAACATTCAATTCTTCAGAAAACACAAGGCTCTAATTAATGTATAAGGTTATCTATCAATTATCCCTTTGTCACAGACATCATGTTGAACATGAGACATGGATTTTAATCATTCTCATTTTATGTTCAACTTTCAAACAGGCGCCTTAGATGTCTAACTCTCAACACATAAGAGGAACAAATCCCGTCTTGACTACATACGCCCCTCATATAGTTAGTACTATGCATGAGTATGGCCTTTATGGTTGTCTGTATTTCAAGAACAACAGTAAACCATATCAAAGCATAGTACACTCTACACTTGAGTCCCAAATATGTATCTCAGGTTAAAGGATACAATGATAATACCTTTATTCAAGAATCACTTATGATGATGATACATGGAGTGATCTTGAAACGGGTCAAGTCCAATACTTGTTCACTGGCAAGTACCTATGAATTTGGTTGCAATCCTTTTGCTACTTTTACCCATAAAAGTCAACCAATCCAATTCATATTAGTCTTACTTCATAATTGCTCCCACAACTATGATCGACTATGGACGTTTAGAATAACTAAATTATTCAAGGATTAAACATGCTAATAAAACACAATAATTATGAATGAAACATCACGTCACATATATTACATAATTCTTGTCGTTTACATAAGTTCATATTCATAAAACATTAAACACAAATCAAATCCATTCATTAGAAAAACGGAGTCCTATACCCTTAGCATGACTTTCATGCTTAGTTTGGGGTAAAGGTTTCGTGAATGGGTCTGCCAAATTTTGATCTGTATGAACCTTGTGAATACTTATTTCACCATTCTTAACTTCATGTCTAATGTAGTTATACCTTCGGTGAATGTGTTTGGTTTTTTGATGCAATCTAGGTTCCTTTGCTTGAGCTATAGCACCTAGATTGTCACAGAAGATTTCTATAGGGTCCCGAATGGAAGGAACAACCCCTAGATCTTCTATGAACTTTCTCATCCAGACAGCTTCTTGAGCAGCTTCTGAAGCAGCAACATATTCAGATTCTGTAGTGGATTGTGCAATCACTTCTTGTTTGGAACTCTTCCAAGACACGACTCCTCTATTTAAAATAAAGACATACCCAGATTGAGATTTCGAATCATCCCTATCTGTTTGGAAGCTTGCGTCAGTGTAACTTTTTACCTTTAAGCTTTCTTCCAAACCGCCGTAAACTAAAAACATATCTTTAGTTCTTCTCAAGTACTTAAGAATGTTCTTTACAGCAGTCCAGTGGGCTTCACCTGGGTTCTGTTGATACCTACTAGTCATACTTAAGGCACATGAGACGTCGGGCCTTGTGCATAACATGGCATACATGATGGACCCAATTGCCGAAGCATATGGGACATGTTTCATCCTATCAAGTTCAGTCCTAGTGTTTGGGCACTGAGACTTGCTTAGAATGGTGCCATGAGGCATTGGCAAGAATCCTCTTTTGGAGTCTTGCATCTTGAACCTTTTCAAGATTTTATCAATATATACACTTTGGCTAAGACCAATAAGTCTCTTAGATCTATCTCTATAGATCTTTATGCCTAATACATAAGCAGCTTCCCCTAGATCCTTCATTGAGAAACAACTCTCAAGGAACGCTTTGACACCTTTTAAGCTTGGGATGTCATTTCCAAATAAAAGTATGTCATCTACATACAATACTAGGATTATGACAATGCTCCCACTAGCTTTCTTGTAAACACAGGAGTCATCTTCATTTTTGATGAATCCAAAACTCGTAATCTTTTCATCAAAACGGATGTTCCATGTTCGAGACGCTTGCTTTAATCCATAGATAGATCTTTTAAGCTTGCACACTTTGTTTGGATGCTTGGGATCGAAAAAACCTTCAGGTTGATCCATATAGACATCTTCCAATAAGTATCCATTAAGGAAAGCGGTCTTGACATCCATTTGCCATATCTCATAATCATAGTACACGGCTATGGCAAAAAGTATCCTAATCGACTTGATCATTGCCACTGGAGAAAAGGTCTCATCATAGTCAATACCATGAGTCTGTGAGTATCCTTTAGCGACAAGTCTAGCCTTAAAAGTGTGAACATTTCCATCCACGTCGATTTTCTTCTTGAAAACCCATTTGTTCCCAACAGTCTTACAATTGGTGGGAAGATTAACCAAGTTCCAAACTTGATTATCGTGCATGGATTGCATCTCAGTGTTCATGGCCTCAAGCCATTTATCAGATTCAGGATCTGATATTGCACTCTGATAGTTGACGGGTTCATCAGAATCTATCGTATAACATTCCTCTTCCATCAAAAGGTAACCATACCTTTCTGGTTCAATTCGAACCCTACCAGATTTGCGAACACCTTGTGTTACAATTTGTTCCTGATCAACCGTTTGTTCAGGTTCAACAATTTCTTGTTGAATGCTAGATTCAACTTCTTGTGTATCAGGTTGTGGTTCCTGAAGTTCCTCAAGTTCCACAAACCTCCCACTAGCCTCTTCCGTCAGAAACTTGTTTTCTAGGAATTCAGCTTTTCGAGAAATAAATATCTTATTCTTGATGGGATTGTAGAAATAGTATCCAAGACAATCTTTCGGATACCCTACAAAGATACATTTAGTTGAATGGGGTTCTAATTTGTTTGAAGCTTCTTGTCTAACATAAGCTTCACAACCCCATACCTTGAGATAGGATAAAGATGGACCCCTTCCATGCCATATCTCATAAGGCGTTTTATCTACCTTCTTAGTAGGTGACATGTTTAGGAGACGAGCAGCTGTTTGTAAAGCATAACCCCAAAAAGATAAAGGTAGAGTACTTCTACTCATCATGGATCGAACCATATCCAATAGTGTTCGGTTCCGCCTCTCAGACACACCATTATGTTGTGGTGTTCCAGGTGGAGTAAGTTGTGAAACAATTCCACAAGTCTTACAATGATCCATAAAGTTTGTACTTAAGTACTCACCTCCTCTATCAGAACGAAGAACTTTAATTGTTTTGTTGAGTTGATTTTCCACTTCACTTTGAAACGTTTTGAACATTTCAAACGCCTCATGTTTATGTTTAATCAAATAAACATATCCAAAACGACTAAAGTCGTCAGTGAAGGTGATGAAATATCTTTCACCATATCTAGTCATTGGCTTGAAAGGACCACATACATCCGTATGTATGATTCCTAACAAGTCCTTTGCTCTCTCATTGGTTCCGGAGAAAGGAGCTTTAGTCATCTTGCCATGTAAACAAGATTCACATATATCAAATGAGTCATTCTCATTTGCCTTCAAAAGTCCACTCTTTTGAAGTTGGGATATGCGATTCTTGTTTATATGCCCAAGGCGACAATGCCATAGATAGGTTTGACTCAAATCAAATTTGGGTTTCTTGGTGAAAGTGTGGTATAAAGAGCCATTGTTAGTCTTTTCATCAAGGTTTACTTCATAAATTCCATTTAAAGGCCTAGCCTCAAAATAGAATACATTATTTTTGTAAACACAAATATCATCATTATTAAAGGAAAGATCAAATCCACATTGTCTTAATTTAGCAACCGAAATAATATTCCTAGTCAAGCTAGGAACATAGTAAACATTCAACAATGTCACACACAAGCCATTAGGTAGTAATAAATTAAAACTTCCAATTGAATCCACCGCAACCCTTGCATTGTTTCCAACCCGAAGTAGTACCTCATTTGCCTTCAATTGCCTACTCCTTTTGAACCCCTGCAACATATTACATATGTGAGTTCCACAACCAGTATCAAATACCCATGTGTTAGGAGATAAATTATAAAGTTCTAGGTCTATCACATAGATACCTGAAGTGCCTTCACCGGCCTTCTTCTTCTTCAACTCCGCAAGATAAGTAGGGAAATTTCTCTTCCAATGCCCAGCTTTGCCACATTCAAAGCATGTGTCTTCTTTGGCAACCTTTGCCTTCTTCTTGGGCGGATGGGAAGGTTGGACAACTTTCTTGCCCTTACCTTTGAAAGCTTTTGCTTTCCCTTTGCCCTTGGAGTTGGTGGGGTGTTCTGGTCTAGTTCTCTTTGTGCCACCTTCCTTGATCATGAGAACTTGAGTGGTTTTCTTAGGCAGATTCTTTTCCGCGGTAATTAGCATCCCATGTAATTCCGGGATAGTCTTGTTTAAACCATTCATGTTAAAATTCATGACAAAAGGATCAAAGGACTTTGTCAAGGAGTTAAGGATCATATCCGTTGCTAGCTCTTCGGGCATCACAACTCCAAGACGTGCCAAATGATCAATGTGACTCTTCATTTTGAGCACATAAGAGCTTACCGACTGCCCATCCTCCATCTTGCAAGCATGGAAAGCCCGAACAGTTTCGAACCTTTCCGTTCTTGCAAGTTGTTGGAACATTTCCTTTAGTTGATGAATCATGTCATAGGCTGAATGATTCTCCAAATCCTTCTGAAGGTCAGGAATCATGGTTGCCAACATGAGGCATGATGCATCGATGGAATCATCCATCTTTTTAAGCCATGCATCGTGTGCGGGCTTAGGAATGGCAGGGGGCTCTTCTGGAAGTGGTTCATTGAGAACATATTCTTTCTTTTCTTGTTTGAGAACAATTCTCACACTATGGTGCCAATCCAAGAAGTTGGTATGGTTAAGTTTTTCTCCTTCAAGGAGAGACCGTAGTGAGGTTTTGTTAGGAGCCGAGTGTGTGTTGTTTGGTGCCATCTACAAAATTTTAACAAGGTTGTATTTAGTAAATTATGATATTAAGTTCTTAATAATTAATACCCTTTCTTGTTTCATAAACTTTAATTAATTAAGGTCTAGAATCCAAGTTGCATTACGAATAAGTGGTTAGGTATCCTTTATCCCACCTATTCGAATCAACAAGGTAGGTAACGGTTTACCAATTATATCCAAATATAATTTCTAGAGTTATGGGATCCTATTATAACATTTATAAGTTTGGCATGTTTGATCCCATCTATGCCTTGGATTTCTAATGCTTAGGTGACCTTTATCACAAGAGATTTCCAAACGAATCATCCTACTTAAACGGACGTGTAGTTTTGACAACTATTAATGGTTAGGTGTCCTTTATCCCATCAATATTGCAAAACTACTTCTTGTATCACAAGAAGATTCCAAGTGGTTAGGTATCCTTTATCCCACAAGGAAATACAAGTGATACATGAGTGTCTTTAAGAGGGACGACATTGATTCGTATTTCATAAGGGATTTGAATGTTTTACAATTCTAATTTTGAAAAACATATGGTATCATGTAGATTGCATGCATCCAATGAACATGGTACCATTAAATCTTATTTTGTTAATTGGTTCCTAAATCATAAAATCTCCATTTTATTGATTCTTTGTTTGTGGTCAAGATTACAATTAATATCCAATATTAAGTTTGAGTTTGATCACATATATTAGAACCAATTTATAATCCTAAATAATTACCATTATTACTTAGGGTTGGAGTTTGTAAGAGTTCATAAAATCTCCATTTTATTACTTGTTTCAATCATTTTCAAAACTTGACTTAATAGGTTTTATAACAAAACCCATTTTAATAAAACCAATTTTATCACATCTTATGTTTTAAATGTCAACTTTTGAAAATACAAACTCCTTGATGATTATGTTTAATTATCTAGGTTGTCTAGCATGCAAAATCTTATTTTCATCCACAACATAACATAATAAAACATTCAAACATCACAAGCATGCATGGGTGCATAAACACAAGCCAACTAGTTTGATATTTCATGTGAGCCACACATGAAATATCAAGTCCAAACCTAGGGACAAAAGGGTGACAAAACCTCAACCAAACGATCTTCGATTTGGCTACAATTTTTCCAAGCTTCTTATATCACCAAAAGACACTTGAACCACCATTTCTTGACATCCTTGAGTGAGTTATGAATTTTCTTTGCCCCCTTGAAAACTTGCGAAATCCAGGGGCAGCAGGAAAAAGTTTTGTGGTTTTTGTTGCATTTTTCAATTCATTCTTGGGTATATTGATGCTAATACTTGTTGAAACTTAATGTATATACTAGATATTAAAGTTACCAACAAGTATATCACCAAATAACCAAGATATGAATTTTAAAAACACTTTCAAAACAATTTTGAAATCTGGACAGCAGCTCTTCAGAAAGTGCTGCTGTTGGGTGCAATCTTCTCTTGGTCTTTTACTTCCTTCTCTTGTTACATTTTGTGAAATAAATAAAATACAACTATTCTAATATTTACAAAATGAATATTAAGAAGGAAATAACTAATTATTATTACAAACCATTTGAATAAATGAATAGATTACAACCATATCGAATATAAACACAAAACATGCATCATATGGTCCTTGGCTTGTTTATGCACCATTTTATCACATAAAATCATAAGAAAATCAACACTTTGTTTTTCTAAGGCAACAATTTATGTAACCAAAAGCATGCTAATCATAAGATGTAGTTGGTTACATAAAATCAAAGATAATATACTTGCATGTTGCCAAAGAAGCCATGCATGAAACTTTCATTTAAGAAGATGAACATTCATGGCTTCCAAAAACCAAGTTTATCCAAATAAACTTATTATCTAAACATGCAATATAACCTGGCTCTGATACCAATTGTTGGAAATCATGGTTCATGTAATTAGTTTCAAAAACAAGAGTTTGCAACGGAAGCATAAAATCATGAACACAAATTCCATTTTCAAGAGGATCATGCTACATGCATGTAGAGATAAGATGAAGAACAAACATAGTTTAAGTTCAAGATCATAACCTTTGTTCTTGGGTTTGGTTTGGATGATTTTGATAGCTAGGAATCAAATTAGAATCCCTCTATAGTTGATCTACCACAAGCTTGAACACCCTGGAATGCTAGTTCCACAACTTGCAAGATATGACTCCTTTTCTTATGAAACCAAAAACCAATTTTTTCTAAGAACTTAAGGAGAGTTTTTGGCTGATTTCTTGAAGCAAGAATGATGTACAAACACCCTCAAAATCATGGCCAACATATATCACACAAAGGAAAAGAAAAGCACATGCAACTAGCTTAAAAGAAAGTCCCATTTGATTTCTATAATCAAAAGCTAGAAGACACAAAGCATCTTCCTTTTCTTTTAAGTTCTTAATGCATTCTTTTCCTTCCAATATGGCTGATTTTATGATGACAAATGAAGTGCTAGTGGGTTGTTATTATTTATAAAACTTAGATAATAAAAGCTTATAAATAATACATCTTCTTATTTCTTAAATGGGATAACATTTAACCCATAATCATATACATAAATAAACCATCTAAATATACAATCTTAATTGTATGATTATATATATATATATATATATATATATATATATATATATATATATATATATATATATATATATATATATATATATATATATATATATATATATATATATATATATATATATATAACAATATATATATATATATATTTTATTTAATTTACCAATTAAATTAAATAAAAGGCTTACTTATAAATCAATTAAATCGTTTAACAATTTAAACAATTTAATTGTTACACTTAATTAATTCATCACATATGAATTATTAATCAACCTTTAATTTTTGTAGTTATTATTATTTACCTCAAATAATAATAACCTACAAGATTAAATTGCAAGTTTAGTATCATTTGATGTTAAATCAAATTTAACGTTCTAAATGATCAATTGGTGTCAAACTTGTTGTTGGTGTGACCCTATAGGATCATGTATTATTAGTAATATCATTTTATGATCATCCTTGGGCATATAGAACTAACAGAATGTACTTTTGATGAAATAACAACCCAATAGATGTACTACAAACGTTGATCGTTGAATGTGTACCATCGAAATAAATTATCGTTTCTTATGTACTATTAATGAATATGTACTATGATATTGTGAAATAAAAAATGTTTTGTTCTAAACATTCCAAATAACCAAAAAGTCTCTAAGAATGGGTTGTAAAAATTGGTAAAATCAACCAAAAATGTTAACAGGAAACTTTACTTCAAATTTAACATATGTCATTCTCTGAGAATCGCATAAAAAATACAAAAAACCTTTTAACGGGAAACAGTAAACACAAAATTTATTGCTACCAATTATTTGAGAATGGAATAATAAGAACTGAGTTTTACAGGTTTTACAGGAAACACTAAACAAATAACAAATTGATATCAATTCTTTGAGAATGCAATAAAAACAAAATAACTACAATGGTTTTGGTTTATCAGGACAATTTCTTTTGTCATGGTGAACAATTTTCTTGCAACAATTACACAATCTTTTTGGTTTAGAAGATGCTTCACCCAAAATTTCAGATTTACTCTTCAGTCTTTTACCTCTTGCGCCAGATCCTTTATTTCTAATATCCTAAGGATTCTCAATTTCAACTTCATCAGGAAGTGAAACACCTAAAATCTTCTCATACTCCGCTTTCCTGCTCAAATCTCCTTGATTAGATACACTTTCACAAAATGTAGCTTTAAGTTTCTTCTGTTCTTCAAGGTACTCACATAGCTTCACGGAATCTTTACTTAACACATTGACACAATGATCAACCATGGAAAATATGTCAATGGCTGTCCGGTCAACATCGCCATCGGTGTGTGAAGTTTTGAACCGCCGCCACAATAATTCTGAAGGAATAACATCTTTCCACCATCGCCTACATATATACTGATTGGGAATTTCATCATATTCACAAAACTTCATAACACAAAAGATGTGCCTGCATAACAACCCATACTGTTAAAACTTCATACACTCACATCTCAAAAATTGATCCTTTTTTAAATGCTTCACCTGACAATAATTCAACAAAAAACCAATTAGATAAAGATGAAAATTACAAAATCAAATCATATAAATACAATATAAGTTATCATACCTTATATGAAGAATCCTTATACAAAGAATCATAATGATATTCTTCAACAGTTGGGTTGTCATCTTCATTTAACACTTTCTTTAAAGTAACATTCTTCTTCTTCTCAAGGACATCGTTGTTCTCAACATCTTCATCCAAGTTGAAGCTCCTAATCAAACAAGTATTCTGAGATTGACACAACTCCTCCTGCACTTGGTAAAACACTTTCCTTGTATACACTTTTGCAGCATGCCTTTCATACGGGAGACATGTCACCATTCTTGGATACTTTGAAGAAGTGTTAAAATCAACCAAGTTTTGGTTATGCCTTTGTCTCTCCATTGAAGAATCAAATGTCATCATTAAATTAAGAAGATAAGACCCGGAAAGTGTAGAATTTTGAAAAGACCAATTTTGACTCTCAGAAAATGATGTTGTTCTCATTAACCCAGACATAGGAACATCCCTAAAGAATGCTGGTATCCAACACCTACGCATACCGTACATCTTCTTCAACCACTTGTTGTCAGATAGTTTAAAGTCATTAATCATCGCCTGCCATCCATCTTCAAATTCTGAAGCGTGTAACTTAGAATTCCAAATCAAAGAATTAAATCGATCCTTGAACTGTTTGTTATTAAAAACTTCTGTAGGGACCTGTAAAAAATTTAAAATATAAAGTTAGTCATTTCAATTAAACCATATAATATGTAATACATTCTCTGAGAATGACTCAGACCAATCAAAGTTAAAACAACATTCTCAGAGAATGGTATAGCATATGATAACAATGAAACCCCCTGTAAACACAAAAACAATTTTACTTTTTTCACAATTCTTTGAGAATGACATGAAACATCACCTTATATCCCAACTTTGTAGTTATATGCCACATACATAACCGATGATGCGACTCAGGAAAAACTTGTTCGATTGCTTTTTTCATAGCTGGATCTTGATCAGACAACAAAATAGTAGGATGTTTACCAAACATTTTTCTAAACCATGTAAGTAACCATATGTACGAATCCGTGTCCTCCCTACTAAGCAACCCAGCACCAAATGTGACGCACTTTTTATGATTGTCTAACCCTGTGAATGGGACGAATACCATATTGTACCTATACACAATTAAAAAACCATCAGCACCACCAAATTCAATATACTATTCCCAAAGAATGATATAACATAAAATATCAAATCAAAAAATAAAACCAACATAGGAACACACAAATATCTAACCTGTTTGTATCAAACGTTGCATCGAATGAAACTACATCACCAAACTCCCGAAAGTTGTATTTTGCAGTCTCATCAGCCCAAAACAATGCATTCAATTACTTGTCTTCAACCCCTATATTCAAATGAAAAGTTTGGAGAATATTTTACTCTATCCTCCATCAAATTCACAATCATTTGAGAATCACTACCCGCAATGAAACAATTACGGTTACGCATGTAATTCTTGTAATCAATAGCCAAACCGCCACGACTTGAACACCCACCTTGAATGCCCGTCATTAATCTATATGCCTTACCTCCTCCAACATTCTGCTTTGTCATGTTATAAGTATAACTTTTTTGTGAAAAATCGAGTTCTCTACTAGCCCGTGATAGATACATATTTGCTTTACTAATCAATCTATAATCTTAAAAACAATATGGGCTTTACATTCAGTTCTATGTAAATCTTTTCTTCTTTTAGTTTTCTTCATTTGAACATCCATAGTATCCACATTGCCAGTGTTTGGTTTCCCTTCCCGATTACATAATAAATGACGAGAAGTAACCACATCATAAGTCGTCTTCTTAAGAGAACCTTTCCTTATATCAAAACCTGCTTGAAATGCATATTCCTTATACATTGTCACAACAACTTCTAATGAAGGATATTGAATTCCTTTTTTGGGCTTGATATGATCATCTGTTCTTGGTATCCAGTATGGTGTCCCACCAGGAGAAACAAAATCATTACTAAAAACCGATTCTTCTTCGCCTGAAAATTGTAAACACAATGAAAACTACATTACAATATAATCATTATCATTAAATAAAAACATAACCAAAAAATTCCATCACAATTCATCCGTTATTGTCTGTTCTAAATCATTTTAACTTACCAATTCTAGGAGAATGTAATCCTGTGTCAATATCCCCTACAGCAGGTATTGAAAAATTTTCACATTCCTCTGTTTCTGCATTATTTTCATATGGTTCCTTACTACTTGTTTCACCATGCTCCATCTGTTTCTCGAATTAAAGATCCAAACAAATAAACATCCAAGAAATATACATTTGTAAAATACTTTTCCCATGATAAAATCAGTAAAACATTAAAAAACCAAAATACAAATAAATAAATACATATAATCTCTGAGAATGAAAGCCAAATCGAATTAAAACTCCAAAACATCATTATCCTTATTACATATTTTTCAATACATCTTATTCTTAACCAAAAACTATAAAACTAGAAGGATTTAAAAGGACAATTCCTGCTATCATGATCAGCAATCTTATTACAAATTTTGCAAAATCTCTTATAATGACTCCTAAAATCTTCCATGTTGTAACCATCATCATCAAAATACAAGTCCCTTGAAAATTCCAATCCTACAATCATCAAAACGCATACACTTATCCAAAAAGCCATATAATCCTGAAAACTAACATTTATTTAATAAAGTTATTAGTTAATTCTCTTATAATGTCAATAAACAACTAAAACAATTAACCATTCTCATAGAATACACATTCACTAGCATATACCATCGCCATTCTTGTAGAATGCAGTTACACTAACATGTATATACATCATTCTAATAGAATGCTCTACATCTCCTGTGGCATAACTAGACAATTCACTAATTTACGTACTTCGCATCAGAATTCAGAGCAATTATATAAAATAATTACATAATTGGCTCAATTATATCAATCGGAAAACGGAAATATCACAATTAGTATCATTCACACAACACCATTTTCGAAATCACGAAGATCGTAAACAAAATTCATACATGTGTCGAATTAATTGATTCTCTACGCAATGTTCACTTGGTACTGTCAATATATAATCGCTTTGATCATACGACAACCACAAATTCAAAATTTATCAACGAAGAATTGATTCTCGAATCAATTTAGTTTTAGAATTGATTCAGTTATCGATTTTGAATTGATTGCAATCTCATTAGCAGTTACGATATATCTCATTAATTATTATTCATATTAATCTTATTTAATTAAGGAGATTCACGTTAAAATACCGATCCTAACCTTCAACCAGGAAAGAACGTGATTCGGATGTACGATCGGACAGTATTTGCTATCCGCATTTAAACCTACATATATATATATATATATATATATATATATATATATATATATATATATATATATATATATATATATATATATATATATATATATATATATATATATATATATATATCACGAATAGTCAATAAAAAAGACAATTTTGTTGGATTAGTTCTCTAAGCCATGACTATAATTTAGGAATATACTTGAATTGATAGCAGCACAGTCCTTTTGGGTTGCCCTCATAGCTGGAAATTTGACAGAATAACTTTTAGAGAGAGATTGATTTATTATCTGATTAAGAAATCAATATAAATAATTTGTTAATATATTAATTAGAAATAGTATTATTTAATTAATAATTAATCAGAAATTATATGGAATTAATTTTGGGATTAATTGGATTAATTAAAAGTGCAGGGGCTGAATTGTAATTGTTCAATAGTTGAGCAATAGATATATATATATATATATATATATATATATATATATATATATATATATATATATATATATATATATATATATATATATATATATATATATATATATATATATATATATATATATATATATATATATATAGAGGATATTTATATCCATAATTTTCAAATTATATATATAGATAAATAAGGGTTTGAATTTAAAGATAAAAGGTTTATCAGGTTTAAATTCGAATAATGCTTATCTGTAAGGCTTATCTGCTAAACCCTTGAGGCTATAAATAGGGAGCCCAGTACCCTAAGAGCCATGAAATTTTAAGAGTTTTTCTCCCTCACTCTGGTTTTTTTCTTGTTGCTAGCTTTGGGTGTCAACCATTAGAGGCGCAACGCTTATGGTGCTCGCTTCCAAAAGATTCAACAAAATGTTAGTATTTTCTTTTGATTTCTTTTAGTAATTTTCGATTGGCCTTAGGTATTAATTATATGTTAAACATAAATCCAAATTAGGTTGCATGAGAACTTAGGGTTTAAGTTTGTTGTTTTGCATAAAACCTATCAGTGGTATCAGAGTTTTTTGGTTGTTTTCTGTTTGAATTGCTATAATAGTTATACCTAGATTTTAGGGTTTATTGAATCTAAACCCTAATAAGGCCAAAATCGATTTTAGGGTTTAGGGTTTTCGAAACCCTATCCCTTCCCCTCTTTTTTGCGAAATCTATATTAGGGTTTTAGAAGGTTTTTTATTTTTGGTAATCGTGATTATTTAATAATTGGATAACCTTAAACCCTTATGTGTTTTTCGAAATTAGTGGGTTAAATGATAGTATTAAATTAATTTGATTAATTTTTTTATCCCTATCTGATTTAATTTATTTAATTAATTGTTTAATTAAAAGATAAAAATTAAATCAATTAAGGTTTAAATTTAAATTTAAATTAAAAGATTAATTTCGAAAATTTAAATAGATAAACCAAAATATTTTAAAATGTTTAAAATACATATTATATATATTATTATTAAAAGTTAATATTTATATGTATAAGAACTGGTTAGTCAAATCGCTAGTATGCCTCATTCACGAAACTAATCTATAAGGCGGGTATAAGGAAACTGGCTATAAAATGGCGGTTAAATGGGTTTCCACTCTCACCCACCGCTCCCTTGATTAGTGGAGGGTCGTTAGCAGAACGGATTTGATAGGACTACTTAATCTCATTAAAAATATAATGTTATTAATCAAAGTACTAGAACCTATTTTATAAAATTCCCAGATCTAGTTACTTTAGGAAAAATGTGAAAGATATGCTAATCCATGAAATTGCTGTAACATCCCCCAATCGCACGTATCACAATATTGTCCGCTTTGGGCCACCCAGCGTGAAAACTTCCCAGGGGGTCACCCATCATGGGATTTCTCCCACCCGAGCACGCTTAAATGCAGAGTTCTTATGGGATCTACAGTTAAGCGTGCCCGGGTGGGAGAAATCCCATGATGGGTGACCCCCTGGGAAGTTTTCACGCTGGGTAGCCCAAAGCGGACAATATTGTGATATGTGCGATTGGGGGATGTTATAGATGGTATCAGAGCTTGGTGCACGAGGTCGGTGCGTTCGATGGGGGCATCGAACCCTGTAGTGGGGGGTGAATGGGGAGGGATCCCTTGATCCTACATCGACCGGGGAGGAGAACTAAGCATCTCCTTATAAGGGGTGTGGATACCTCCCTATCACAACGGGTTTTAAAGCCGTGAGGGCAGCAGATCCCATAAGAACTGTACAGTTAAGCATGCCCGGGTGGTAGAAATCCCATTATGGGTGACCCCCTGGGAAGTTTTCACGCTGGGTGGCCCAAAGTGGACAATATTGTGATACGTGCAATTGGGGGATGTTATAATTGCACATTACACCTTATGATACATTAGTGGAGCGTGTGTGGTTAACCGGTACACTAATAGGGGCTCATAAAGAGTGGTAATGGGTTTCTCATAAATTATCATTGTTGATGGAGCATGTGTGGTTAACTGGCACATCAATTTGAGATGATAAAAGATATTGAGGTTACCAAGCATATTTGCATGGTTATTCACATCTTGTTTGTGATCCTCGGCATCCCAGTCACAAATGGAAGAGCATAGTCTGAGATTTAACATGCCATTGAACAGTTCAATGAATCTCACAGATCTAGGAATTTCATAAGACTGAAATTGATAAATGTATATCTACCTTAATGACCATTATGGTGTGATTACGACATCCTTCTTCACAGCATAGTTGAGAGATTTTGGATCCTAGCCTTGTTAGATAATAAATTGGGTAATTATTTAAAAGGATTAATTAAACTAAAAAGTTCTGATTTTATAAATGTCTGAATCTAGTATCGATTCTCCTCCTTTTCCTCCATCACCCATTTCTGAGAGCTTCCGAAAGTACCTGTTAAAAATGGAAAGTCTATGGAAAGGCTGATTGGCCTAAACTATGATGTATGGCCTCGCAAATAGAGAATGGTTCTTAGTTTTGCTGGCAAACCATATCTGATTGCGTGTCCGCTCCTTGTTCTACCAAAGCATGGGATCACACAGTAGCTTGTGATGAGCATGACTCCTTGTTTGGTGAAATAAAACAAGGAAGTTCGTTGCCTCATGCTATTGACTATTGACCCTGAGTTCCGCAGGGATTTCGAATTCCTGGGGTTATATGAATTAGCACAGCTGGTTCAGGAAAGGTTTCGAAAACCGGTGGTAAAGGGAGGAGCTGAGATCTTCAAAGAGCTTGAAGTGTGCAAGCTAGAAGGAAGTAGAACCGGTTCGTATGTTCTTAAGATTGAGGGACACATAGGCGAACTGTATAAAATTTGACACCTTTTAATCGGGAGTTGAGCATTAACTCGACTCGCTGATATGTTCATCCAAATGTACAGGACGGGTAACCATATAAGACTATCATGGGAATGCGTTCAATGTTGACTCTATATGAGTCGTTCATGGAGAAGCATAGTTCAATTAATTCAGCTGTTTCGGGATTGAGTCTAGTAATAAGACGCATCAAGAAATGATCCAGATCGTCTGGACCGGCTCTTCGATGTCTCAAACTGGGAATCCACGGGGTAGGACACACTCACAGAAAAATTAGAAATATGCTCCAAAGCCGAACAATTTGGGAACTCAGGCATATCTTAAAACTCGGAACTCCTGATCCTCATTTCCGTGATACAAGATGTGATTCTCGTATTTGCACTGTATGTGGGGACTCAATAGGATGCAGGATATTGTTGCATATGAGTGTATTCAGATTGGATCTGGGGCTCGTTTAGTTTTCGAGTTTAGCTGGATATTTAATTATGTTATTAGTTTATAGATGCATATGACATTGTTTCACATAATACATTGTTCTGAGGATAATTCTGGTTTAATAAAATATTTTCTTTTAAAACATGGTTGTTTTAATTATCCTCGAAAATGTTTTGTGAAAGTGTTCATCACATAAATGGTAATAACTTGAATGTTGATGCATCCAAAGTGTGTTGGATTCATGAATTGTGTCTTCTATGATTTGAGTTCTTAATAAAATTAATTGTTGCAAGAAATGAATCACCCAAATATCCAATGGATAGGATTTTGGAATCAGTTGACTTAGAGTCAGGTGATGAATGCATATTTGTGACACCCCTCGCTAGGGTATTATTATAAGAACATTATTTAACACATTTTTAATATAATTAGAGGTAAAATCATCATTTGCGGAAATTAGGTCCCAAAATATCTTTATAGATTTTGAAGAAACGTATAGCAAGGTAATGTCATAATTCAAATAACATAACATGGTTCAAATGGCCACACACACCGTGGTCTTCTAAATGTCCTCGCCTCGCATCAAGCTCTTATCTTTAACCTGAGTACACATCAAAATCCTTAACACTCGAGACAACCTCCAAAAATAGTTTTCTTCACACACTTAAGATTTGTAATAAACATCAAAAGGTTTCTCAAAATAGATAGTCATGATATGCAAGTGCAATGCAACTATCCCAACCCATGTCCACCTCATGAAAGTCTATCTCACCCCAATGGCACCCACCTAAGTTCACAAGCAAACGCACAAAGCATAATACTTGATCTTCGTATGGGTTTAAACTAAGACTAGTAGCCATTACACTAGCCTCATGAGGGGAAGCAACTCCCTCATGCGATTCCCTATTGTCGGGAAAAAATTCTCCTCACCCTCTTTAATTGAGAAGGGTAAAACTCATAATAACTCCACACCCTCTTTAATTGAGAAGGGTAAAACTCATCCTCAAGGTATCTCACGGTCAACCCCATCCTATATGTAATGCAATGCACAAATAGGATGCTCGAAATATCTTTCAAAGTCTCATTGTAATAGTTTATATAAAACATCTTTGAAATGACTCTTTTAAATGCCATGCACACATAGGTTTTAAGCAACAACTAGCACATATAAAGTATGCATAACAATAGAATAAAACACGCACAAAAGTTAGAAGAGGGATGTGTACTCCCGGTAACTACCCTTCCTTAGATCTCAAAGAAGGATGTTACTTCCTTGCTTCAACTTCAATTACTCCTCTCCTACAAGAAATAATATTCAACATTACTCATGACTCTAAGACTAGTTAAACTCCACTAATTAGGGTAAAATATTAGTTAAACATTTCCTAAGAGTGGGCTTGAACCTTATAACCCAAAGCCCAAACCATAAGGCTCAAAACGCAAAAACTGCAAATTCTAGCCATACCCAGCTGCACGGGGCGTGTAGATTTGACCAGAAAGTCCAGACCCATCCACATGGGTCATGTGGATCTTGCACGGGTCATGTACAGTCTGCTGTAGCTCCGATTTTGGTCCTTTTCACCCATTTTTGACCCAATTCAAGTTCTAACACTACCCCAAACCCATGGACATCAAAAGGACACTATTCCTACCCAAATAATACATCATTAAACCCAATTAAACCATTCAATGTCATATCCATTGAATCAAATCCATGCTATGATTACAACTTTACTTTATAAGCTTTAATCATGGAATACCCAATTCCATTCAATCCATTGATCAACAACTAATGAAATTCCTTCTTCCAAAGGCTTGAAATCATTAAGAATCACTCAAGCTCTTCATAAAAACACATTGAAGATAAAAGTTGATCAAATCATCAATGGTTTACCCATAGATGAGTTTTCCCCAAAAATTAGTGTTCATTAGGATCAACAAGCATCCTTAATGGTTCTCCAAGCATATGACAATCAAATTATTAAGGGATAATTACTAGAATTCGTGAGATACACCCTTGGGATCATAGATTTCCTCTCCCCCATCATTGAACTCGAATTTTAACCATGATTTACCCTGACACGCCTAGGTCGTCGTTCGGTCAAAAATAAGAAAATAAACCTTATACACACTAGTATAGCGATAGCAAGGGTCGATCCACGGGAGTTTGGTAGTCAAGATAGGACGATAGTATACAAGCTGTAGTGTCACTCTACAGTCAGCGATATTGTTTCTACTTTCCCAAAAACCAACAGAAAACACAATATCAAAACAATTGCCAAAACCTAACTCAAGCATGAACTAAACTAACCCAAATCAAATCCTAGACTAAAGTTCCTTACTGAAATCCGAAACTAAATTCAGAATCCAGCAGCAAACAATCAATCCAGTACAATCAAACACATCCAAACATCAATAATGCAAAATAACATCAAACTGAATGATTACTTTATAATTCAAAACCAAACATCAAACCAATATCCAAACAAATCAGATCTAAATTACCAACTATTTACTACTGAAATCAGAAACTACAAATGTAAACGAACATCGAGTAATCGACGAAAATCCTGTTTGCGTAATACCTTGACACCGAGTTGATAAAACAAGAGAAAAAACTAAATTACTAACCAAAATACTGATTCCCACTGAAAAACTGACGAAATTGTGCCTTCGGATCCCTCCTTTGCGTCTCGGATGCTCCAAAAGTCGGACGGGACTCCGGTATTTATAATGGTGCGAAATTAGGGTTCCCGCGTCGCGGCAAAGGTCTTCCCGCATCGCGCGTGTCTTCTCGAGCCCGAAATATCGGAGTTTAAAATTCAAAAACGGAGATTTTATCCAGTCGCGAGATAGCGGCGCTATCTATGCCAGATTTGTCTTTTTGCCCCTTTGGTTCCATAACTTCTCCAGAATTACACTAAAACCCCTGCATTTACACTAAAAACATTTCCAAGCACTTTGACACAAAAGGAAGTGATATTAGCCAATTAATAATGATAAATTAACTAAAACACGGCTAAACAACGCCTAAAATACTTGATATTACTAGGCGTTGTCAAACACCCCATACTTGTGCCTTGCTTGTTCCCAAGCAAGAGAGTTTTTAACCGATTTTAACTAAGACTCAAACATTTTTGAATGTGTTTAATTTCAAAGCTTATTATCTCCAGAGTTAGATTGAAATAGTTTTTTGCAAACATAACCAGAATATCCTTTGGAATTCACGACTTTCTAAAGAACCGTTGATTACAAATTTTCTGTTCACAAAAGAGTGCACATACTCATTGAGATTTTAAAGGCCATTAAAGAATTGTCCATGACTTTCGATGTTGTCCGTGTAATAAGCTTTCAAAAATGCCATCCCCAGACCAGACGATCTTAGGTGGCAAGGTGCATAAGTCTCACCCATTTTAGACTTACCGGCTCAAACAACAAATGTCACTGATTGACAGTCCCTTCCTAAATTCCAATCCTAAAGTACTCCAATCTTCTAACTCCTAAAACTCAACTTATTTGACTATACTCATAACATGGTACCAACTAAATAGTATTTCTCAAAAAATACCAATGCTATAACATTCACAAACTATTCGTTTCAAATTTACAATCTATTAAAAATTTTGAAAAATTGCTAAATTTTTTTGAAAAATTACTCATTTTCCGCAAAAATTTCAAAAACACTCTTTCGACCGTCCACACCCCACACTTAAAACCGTACAACGTCCCCGTTGTACATAAAAAAATATTTCAAAACTAGGGAGAAAGAGTTACCCTTTTTGGAATGGCGAATTGCTCGATTGTCGGGACCATTTGTAACAGGGTTGATTATGTGTGTCGTCTCGATGAAATCCAGGATTCGGGCGCAGCAGTAAACATGCCAGCATGATGCAAGTGCAGGGGTACGGTGACCCCACACTTGCGTTATGCAACTCCCTCAGTTGGTGCAACAATCATGGTTTGGCTAGATGCTATTCACACTAACAAACATATTAAAAAATAACAGTTACAAAATACAAAAGAAGATTATACATTGCTAGTTGTTGTCCTTCTTGCTAATTCCCCGTTTCCGCGACGCCTGAGTGTCAAGGCCGCGACGCGTAGATGCTATGAAATCTGGTGTGTGTCGATCAAGTTCGAAGGCCCGCGGTGCCAAATGAAGATGACCGCATCGCGAGTATGCATGAAAAGCCCCTGCATATCGGGGCTTTCCTCGGTCCATGTCGCGATTTGATGATGTTGGTGGCGCGACTTCCGAATTTTCCTTTCTTTGTTTTCTACTTACTCATGCTCACCCCTCATTTAAGACATACATTATCACACTCAACAATAATCACCTTCAATGATATTTTGACCAAAAATAAAAATAAAAATAAAAGAAAATACTTATCGAAAATCGGGTTGCCTCCCGAAAGCGCTTCTTTGCTTGGTCTTTTAGCTGGACCATCTTTCTGTAGCTACGGTGGATCGTACGCCATTTGTCTCTACTGAATTTCAATTACCACCGTTCCTTCATCGACCCCGTACTTCAATTTTCCCGGGTCAAATGGTTTACCGGTTCTGCTGTTGCTGCCCGGTTGTCGTTTTCTGATTATTTCGCGCGAATGCTTAGAAGTAGCTTTAAACCTCCAAGCTTGGTCTTTCCTTCGGTACCTCTTCAAGATCACCGGCTTGACGTGGAGCGCGTCCAGTACCGCTCCCAGTAAATGTTTTGTGCCTCGTTTGCTGCTTGCGTATTGCGTGTTGTTTGCACGTTGCAAGTTTTGTCTGCAGTGCCAATAAAGATTTTCCAATCGAATGGGAGCGGAGGGCATAATATTAGTATGCTCCCGAATATCCTCATCAATGGTATTGATCACATCCAACTTTTCACTCATTAATGGATCATGAGTGGTGAAAAAACTATGTTTCTCGTTTCCAAAAACCACATCGTCGTTATCATCGTTTTGGTCACCGTCCAACAGGTGGATCGGGACCAAGAATGAACGACTAGTTTTATCTAGTAATGATATAGATTTACTCATCACCTCTTGAATTTCAAAAGCGTCAACAATTTCAGGAGTTGTTGGGTGGGGGTTAGTATTGTTAATTACAGTCCCCTCCTCAATGTCATTTTCGACCAAATTGTCTGGTGATGGTATAGATTCACTCATTACTAGATCAACATTATCAACATTCTCAAAAATATCAAAAGTTGTTGAGTCGGGGGTAATATTGTCATCTACCACATCCTCCTCAGCAACCATTTCGACCATTTCAGTGGTCTCTTGATTTTCCCAATGTGTATTCCCTTCCATCACATATTCAGGTGATGCAGGTTCACATACCGTATTATCAATATTAAAATTACTCGCCTCCGTTTCTGGCGAGTTTGGCGGAAATCCCAAATTTTGGTCGTTCACATCAGCACAATTATCTTGTCGGTTGTTGTTGCAGTATTGCACTTGACCATACGCTTGACTAACCTCTTGTGGTCTTTGTTCTTGTTGACCGTGCTGCTGTTGATTTGGTGGTCCTTGCTGCACGGTGGCCAATACTGTATCAAGCTTCCTGCTAAGGGCACCGATCTCATTCTTCACCTCCTTCTTCCAGTTGTTATCGATATCTACTGCTACCGCCGATGAGGTGTTTTTTGTCTTCCTTCCTGAATGATTGAACTTGGATTCATTGCTGAGTTACTCCAAGAACCTCCATGCCGTCTCGCTATCTTGCAGCATAATTATCCCTCCAAATGATGCATTAATCATGGCCTGGCTCATACCGTCAACTCCGTCATAGAATATCGTGACCAACTACCATCGTGGAAACTGGTGGTGTGGACATGAGCGTAACAACTCCTTCAATCTCTCGAAAGCATCATGGAACACTTCCCCGGGCTTTTTGTTGAAATTCTTGTATATCTCTTCTTACTTCCATTATCTTGCTCGGGGGATAGAACTCCTGCAAGAACATTGTCCTCAACTGCTCCCACGTGGTGATACTGTTGGCCGGCAGCGACATGAACCAGTACTTACCCTTGTCCTTTAGTGTGAACGTAAACAACCTAAGCCTAAAGAAATTCCTATCCGCATTTCTAGGTATGTTCACGTTGGCTATAGCTAAAAACTCATGAAGATGATTATAAGGATTATCCTGCGTATGACCCCTAAATTTAGGCAACACACCTAACAACTCTGGCCCTATCTCTACCTGACAATCTACATTTTCAGGAAAAAATATAGGCGATGCCTCATCGTACTCCTGTGGCTGGAAGTGCGATGCAACCGACTGCCCACTCGGTTGTGCAAAATAAAGCGGAGGAGCGAAATTACCGTTATTGTAGAGCCCATTATTATACCGTTGTCCTCTCCACTGATTGTTTTGCTGTTGCTGTCGTGGAGGTCCTCGACCTTGATTCCACTGGTTATTATCATAATAAACCGGGCCAGCATAACACGTGTATTGACCCGGGTACATGTAATCGCTCATTGAGAGGACGTACACATACAGAAAATTAAAACTAAAAATCAAACATCAAAAGAAAAAAAATCACTAATCGTCTATCCTAAGCGCACAACTCCCCGGCAACGGCGCCAAAATTTACACGCTTAGGTCGTCCTGCGATCAAAAATAAGAAAATAAACCTCACACACACTAGTATAGCGGTAGCAAGGGTCGATCCACGGGAGTTTGGTGGTCAAGATAGGACGATAGTATATCAACTGTACTGTCACTCTACAGTCAGCGGTATTGTTTCTACTTTCCCAAAAACCAACAGAAAACACAATATCAAAAATATTGCTAAAACCTAACTCAAGCATGAACTAAACTAACCCAAATCAAATCCTAGACTAAAGTTCCTTACTGAAATCATAAACTAAATTCAGAATCCAGCAACAAACAATCAATCCAGAGTACAATCAAACACATCCAAACATCAATAATGCAAAATAATATCAAACCGAATGATTACTTTATAATTCAAAACCAAACATCAAACCAATATACAAACAAATCAGATCTAAATTACCAACTATTTACTACTGAAATCAGAAACTACAAATCTAAACGAACATCAAGTAATCGAGGGAAATCCCGTTTGTGGAATACCTCGATACCGAGTTGATAAAACAAGAGAAAAAATTAAATTACTAACCAAAATACTGATTCCTACTGAAAAATTGACGAAATTGTGCCTTCGGATCCCTCCTTTGCATCCCGGGATGCTCCAAAGTCAGACGGGACTCCGATATTTATAGTGGTGCGAAATTAGGGTTCCCGCATCGTGCGTGTTTTCTCGAGCCCGAAATCTGGGAGTTTGAAATTCAAAAACGGAGATTTTATCCAGTCGCAAGATAGCGGCGCTATCTCAAGAGATAGCGGCGCTATCTATGCCAGATTTGTCTTGTTGCCCCTTTTGCTCCATAACTTCTCCAGAATTGTACTAAAACCCCTACATTTACATTAAAAACATTTCCAAGCACTTTGGCACAAAAGTAAGTGATATTAGCCAATTAATAATGATAAATTAACTAAAACACGGCTAAACAACGCCTACAATACATGATATTACTAGGCATTGTCACCCCACATAGTGGGTTTCCAACATGAAGATTAGATTTCTTACCTTAGGTCCTCAAGGAGTTGATGTAAATCACTTAGATCTTGCTGGAAGAGAGTTCCCCCCCCCCTCCCCCCCCTCCCCCCTTTGAACTCCCCTTGAAATCGTCTCTCTCTCTCTCCTTCTCTTCAAAATCGTGACCTCACAAGAGAAATGGGGTTTTTCCCCAACTAAAACTTCAAGTTTCCCACTTATTGCAATCTAGTCCCTCCAGAACATTGGTTATACCATTTTTGCACTAAAGTCCCTCCGCATCATTCTAATGTTCTAGAGTTGCAATTAAGTCTTTCTTCTAGAACCTCATATGGTAAATTTCATTTTACCCTTATTTAGCTACTCTAGACTAAATACCTCTTCAAAATGAAAAATTTAATTTAATTAGCAATGTTTTAATTATTATGATTGTTAAATTTATTATATTTATCTATTAAACTTTTTACCCTAGATTAAGGATGTTACAATTACCTCCCCCTTAAGAAGATTCCGTCCTCGGAATCTCAGCTTCTCCAAAAAGGTGTGGATATCTTTTTCGCATCTCCTCTTCCGTTTCCCATGTGAGATTTGCCCCCGAAGAATGCTTCCACTTGACAAGAACCAAATCAATCATCTTTTTCCTTAGCTTTTTAACCTTTCTATCCAAAATCTCCTACGGTTCTTCCACAAGTCTCTTGTTTTCATCCACCCGAATTTCTTCTAACGGTAGAAAGTCGACCTTATCACCAAGCCACTTCCTAAGATAACATACGTGGAAAACATTGTGAATCTCATCTAACTCTGGTGGCAACTCAAGTCGATAAGCTTGTTTCCCAATCTTTTCCAACACATTTAAAGGTCTAATATACCTTGGATTAAGCTTTCCTCTTTTTCCAAAATGTATTATCCCTCTCCAAGGTGACACTTTAAGTAACACTTGATCTCCCACTTGAAATACCATGGGTCGATTCTTCAAATTCGCATAACTCTTTTGTCTACTTTGAGTCGCTTTCATCCGTTCTCTAATTATCTCCACCTTTTCCGCGGTTTCTTGAATCAAGCTAGGCCCCACCAACACCTTTTCTCCCGCTTGTAACCAACAAGAAGGGGATCTACACTTTCTTCCATACAAAGCTTCATACGGGGCCATCTTTATGGATGAATGGTAACTATTGTTATAAGAAAACTCAATCAAAGGAAGGTGCTTATCCCAACTTCCTCCAAAATGCAACACACACGCACGCAACATATCTTCAAGAGTTTGAATTGTCCTCTCACTTTGCCCATCGGTTTGAGGATGATATGCCGTGCTCAAACATAGCTTAGTTCCCAATACCTCTTGCAAGCTCTTCCAAAAATGTGATGTAAACCGACTGTCCCGATCAAACACAATCGATAATGGCACTCCGTACCTCCGAACGACCTCCTCCACATATAATTCTGCAAACATCTCAATAAGTCATGTTTCTCTTGCCGCAAGAAATAATGCACTTTTAGTCAACCGGTCCACAATGACCCAAATCATATCATGACCACCTCTTGTTCGCGGTAATTTGGTAACAAAATCCATGGTGATCTTTTCCCATTTCCATTCCGGGATTTCCAACGGCTCGAGATCTCCATAAGGCCTTTGATGCTCGGTTTTAACCATGGAACACATTAAACACTTGTTGATATACTTGGCAATATCCACCTTCATGGCCGGCCACCAATACAAAGGCTTCAAATCCATGTACATTTTTGTACACCCGGGATGAACGGAATATTTTGACTTATGAGCCTCATCGAGAATCAATTCCCTCTTTCCACCATACAATGGTACCCAAACACGTCCTTGAAACGTCTTCAACCCATGAGGATTTTCCTCAAACTTCACCGACTTGCCAAGTCTTTCTTCTTTAATGTGGTCGTCTTCTTGAGCCTTTTCTTGTACTTTCTTCAACATGTCAACAAGTGTGGATACCTCTTCAATTCTTAAGGCTTTAACCCTCCTTCTCTCACCAATTTCTTTTCTACTCAAAGCATCCACCACGATGTTTGCCTTCCCCGTATGATAAAGGATTTCATAATCATAATCCTTGAATACTTCAATCCAACGCCTTTGCCTTGAGTTCAAATCTTTTTGACTAAATAAATATTGCAAAATTTGATGATCCGTGAAGTGTTTGCATTGGGTGCCATATAGATAATGCCTCCAAATCTTCAATGCATGAATCACAGCCGCCAACTCCTTATCATGAGTGGGATAATTCAACTCGTGCTCTTTTAATTGACGCGACGCATACGCGATAAGCTTTCCTCTTTGAGTAAGAACACATCCAATTCCCAAACCCAACGCGTCACTATAAACCACAAAATCTTCGATGCCCTCCGGAAGAGACAAAATAGGAGCTTCACATAACTTCTTCTTTAGCGATTCGAATGCCTCTTCTTGTTTGTCGGTCCACACAAACTTCTCATTCTTTTTGGTCAATGAAGTCAACGGACATGCAATCTTGGAAAATCCTTCTATAAAACGTCTATAATATCCCGCTAAGCCAAGAAAAATTCTAATTTCGGTTGGATTATTTGGTCTCTCCCATTTCGTTACCGCTTCAATCTTTGTCGAGTCCACTTTAATTCCATCTTTGTTCACCACATGCTCAAGGAATTGAACTTCCCCAATCCAAAACTCACACTTAGAAAATTTTGCATACAACTTCTCTATTTTTAGAGTTTCAAGAACCATCTTAAAATGCTCTTTGTGTTCCGCCTCCGACTTTGAGTAAATGAGGATATCATCAATAAACACGATCACAAACTTATCAAGGAACAGTTTGCACACCCGATTCATAAGATCCATGAAAGTCGCGGGTGCATTAGTTAGCCCAAAAGGCATTACTAAAAATTCGAAATGCCAATATCTTGTTTGGAAGGCCGTCTTCTCTACATCTTCATCTGTTACTTTCAATTGATGATAACCCGATCGAAGATCAGTTTTAGAAAAATAACCCGCACCTTGCAATTGATCAAATAAATCATCAATACGAGGTAAAGGATATCGGTTCTTGATAGTTACTTTGTTGAGATACCGGTAATCAATACACATTCTCATAGAACCATCTTTTTTCTTCAAAAAAAAAAAAATTGGAGCTCCCCAAGGGGAAGAGCTAGGTCTAATAAAACCCTTATCCAGAAGCTCTTACAATTGAGTCATCAACTCTTTCAATTCCGTGGGTGCCAATAGATATAGAGCTTTGGCTAAGGGTGCGGTTCCCGGTACCAAATCAATATGGAACTCAACTTGTCGATCCGGTGGCAAACCGAGTAAATCGTCAGGAAACACCTCGGGAAAATCCCGCACCAAATCAATATCCTCCAAGGTCTTCTTTTCTTTCACGGTGTCCACCACATAAGCTAAATAAGCTTGACATCCTTTCTTCAAACATCTTTACTACGTTGATTACACTTGTGGGCACTCTTCTTTTATCTCCATAAATAAGGATCGGTTCTCCCTCGGGTGTCTTTACTCTAACCATTTACTTTCCACAAAGAATTTCAGCATCATACTTCACAAGCCAATCCATCCCAAGCACTACATCAAATCCCCCGACATCCAATAGTATAAGATCAACCCAAAATTTATCCCCACTACACTCTACTTTCACTTGAGGTATTTCTTTACTCACAATTTTTCTTGAACCACCCACTACATCTATTACTACTTCATATTCAAGTTTATGCAAAGGTAATGTTAATCTCTTTGCAAAACTAGGTGACACGTGAGAATAAGTAGCCCCCGAATCAAATAACATAGAAGCGAGTAAAGAGTTTACAAGAAATATACCTGACACTACATCTGCCTTTTCTTTAGCTTCCTCCTCAGTCATTTGAAAAGCCCTTCCTCGAGTTCGGGGTGCTTCACTTCTCCCACCCCCACTATTCTCTTTCTTCTTTGCGGTGCACTCATTAGCCTTGTGCCCGAAACCTCCACAATTATAGCACTTGAAACCCTTAGGACACTTGTTTGAGAAATGTCCTTTCTCACCACAATTGTAACACACCCCATCATCCCTAGCTTTGGACGTTGCTTCGCCACTGTTTCCTTTTCCATCAAATTCCGGTTTCTTTTGCTCGGTCGCCCCTTTTCCATGCGAGTCGTGACTCTCCTTCCTTTTGTTAGTAAACTGAGGCCTTTCTTTGTCCCGCTCTTCCAAAGTCTTCTCAATCTTCCTTGCCTTCCTCATAGCAAGCTCAAGGGTAGTAGCCTCAAAGTTGAGTTGGTAGTCCCAAGGCAAACCTCCCAGATATTGATCCACTTTAGTGGATTCATCCGAAGCCAATCTTCTAGCAAAGCTCAAAAGTTTTCGGAATTTGGCATTGTACTTCGTGATGGTCATTTTGTCTTTCTTCAAGTCGAGGAATTTCCTTTCAAGGTCGCGGATTTCTTCTTTGGTGCATAACCTTTCCTTCATTTTCTCCAAAAACATATCCCATGTTAAGTTCTCCAACACATGAACTTCCATCATCTCCTTAGTCTCCAACCACCACTCAAGAGCCATTTCCTTGAGAGTAATGATTGCAAAGTTCACACGTTGGTCATCTCCACATTGGCATGCATAGAAGGCCATTTCAATATCAACCACCCAATTATGAAGTACAACCGGGTCCAGCGTCTCGTTGTAAGTTGGTGGCTTGCAAGAGTTAAAGTCTTTGAATCTACACTTCTTCTTTGGTGCAATAATGACTTGGGACACATTGATGCTAGGAGGCCCATGTTGCATGCTATCATACGAGCTACTTTTCTCTTGCCTGCCCGAAGCAGTGTTATCCCCAAACATCTTCTTCACTTCTTCTCTCAAACGTACTTCTTGACTCTCAAGTAGCTCTTGCACCTTACCTACCATTTTTTCTTCGTGTTTTGCTATCAAGTCAAGCATCATCTTTTCAATGCTTGCAAGGGAAGTGGGTTGAGATTGAGCCTCATCACCGGCCCCACTCCCTTGACCTTCAACCGATGAAGCCTTGCTACGAGTGTTCACCATTCTGAGAAGGATGAACATTAATCTAACAATATACAAATATTTAACGAACACATAACATTCCACTCGTGAGCACCTTAAGTTTAAGTCTAAGTACTAGTCCTAGTACCTAGTTCACTTATACCGATGCTCTGATACCATATTGTGACACCCTTCGCTAGGGTATTATTATAAGAACATTATTTAACACATTTTTAATATAATTAGAGGTAAAATCATCATTTACGGAAATTAGGTCCCAAAATATCTTTATAAATTTTGAAGAAACGTATAGCGAGGAAATGTCATCATTCAAGTAACATAACATGGTTCTAATGGCCACACACATCGTGGTCTTCTAAATGTCCTCGCCTCACATCAAGCTCTTATCTTTAACCTGAGTACACATCAAAACAGTTAGGCAATTGAAATGCCTAGTGAGTTACCCGAGGTTACCTCATTATGAGTGGAAAGGATAACCTTAACACTCAAGACAACCTCCAAAAATAGTTTTCTTCGCACACTTAAGATTTATAATAAACATCAAAAGGTTTCTCAAAATAGATAGTCATGATATGCAAGTGCAATGCAACTATCCCAACCCATGTCCACCTCATGAAAGTCCATCTCACCAATGGCACCCACCTAAGTTCACAAGCAAACACACAAAGCATAATACTTGATCTCTGTATGGGTTGAAACTAAGACTAATGGCCATTACACTAGCCTCATGAGGGGTAGCAACTCCCTCATGCAATTCCCTATTGTCAGGAAAAAAAAATACTCCTCACCCTCTTTAATTGAGAAGGGTAAAACTCATAATAACTCCTCACCCTCTTTAATTGAGAAGGGTAAAACTCATAATAACTCCTCACCCTCTTTAATTGAGAAGGGTAAAACTCGTCCTCAAGGTATCTCACGGTCAACCCCCATCCTATATGTAATGCAATGCACAAATAGGATGCTCGAAATATCTTTCAAAGTCTCATTGTAATAGTTTATAAAAAACATCTTTGAAATGACTCTTTTAAATGCCATGCACACATAGGTTTTATGCAAAAACTAGCACATATAAAGTATGCATAACAATAGAATAAAACACGCACAAAAGTTAGAAGAGGGATGTGTACTCCCGGTAACTCACCTTCCTTAGATCTCAAAGAAGGATGCTACTTCCTTGCTTCAACTTCAATTACTCCTCTCCTACAAGAAATAATACTCAACATTACTCACGACACTAAGACTAGTTAAACTCCACTAATTAGGGTAAAATATTAGTTAAACATGTCCTAAGAGTCGGCTTGAACCTTAGAACCCAAAGCCTAAACCATAAGGCTCAAAACGCAAAAACTACAAATTCTAGCCAGACCCAGCTGCACGGGGTCGTGTAGAATTGACACGGGGCGTGCAGATTTGACCAGAAAGTCCAGATCCATCCACATGGGTCGTGTGGATCTGGCACGGTCATGTACAGTCTGCTGTAGCTCCGATTTTGGTCCCTTTCACCCCTTTTTGACCCAATTCAAGTTCTAACACTACCCCAAACTCATGGACATAAAAAGGACACTATTCCTACCCAAATAATAAATCATTAAACCCAATTAAACCATTCAATGTCATCTCCATTGAATCAAATCCATGCTATGATTACAACTCTACTTTATAAGCTTTAATCATGGAATACCCAATTCCATTCAATCCATTAATAAACAACTAATGAAATTCCTTCTTCCAAAGGCTTGGAATCATTAGGAATCACTCAAGCTCTTCATAGAAGCACATTGAAGATAAAAGTTGATCAAATCATCAAGGGTTTACCCATAGATGAGTTTAACCCAAAAATTAGGGTTCATAAGGATCAACAAGCATCCTCAATGATTCTCCAAGCATATGACAGTCAAATTATTAAGGGATAATTACTAGAATTCGTGAGATACACCCTTGGGATCATAGATTTCCTCTCCCCCATCATTGAACTCGAATTTTAACCATGATTTACCCCACATAATGGGTTTCCAACATGAAGATTAGATTTATTACCTTAGATCCTCAAGGAGTTGATGTAAATCACTTAGATATTGCTGGAAGAGAGTTTCCCCCCTTTGAAATCCCCTTGAAATTGTCTCTCTCCCTCGTTCTCTTAAAAATTGTGACCTCACAAGAGAAATGGGGTTTTCCCCCAACTAAAACTTCAAGTTTCCTACTTATTGCAATCTAGTCCCTCCAGAACATTGGTTATACCATTTTTGCACTAAAGTCCCTCCCCATCATTCTAATGTTCTAGAGTTGCAATTAAGTCCTTCTTCTAGAACCTCATATGGTAAATTCCATTTTTACCCTTATTTAGCTACTCTAGACTAAATACCTCTTCAAAATGAAAATTATAATTTAATTAGCTATGTTTTAATTATTATTATTATTGTTAAATTTATTATTTTTATTTATTAAACTTTTTACCCTAGATTAAGGATGTTACAATATCTTGAACAAATTAACAAAGTCATTAAATTTACATGAAGATGTAAAAGACATTAAGATTATCAGCAACGGGCACATTAGTTATTGTGAATTGCTCGAATCTTCAAACAAAAAACATAATTAGTTATACTTCATAATATTTACCAATTAGTATGAAAAATATAGCTTCGCTTATCAGAATAAGCGATTGATTGAAACCTTGAACTGTTCAAGGACTTCAAAGGAAGTATAAGATCAACAGAACCTGAGTGATAACATAAACTGAGAAAATGTTTCACAATTCATCCTCTTCCAAGAACATTAATGGTTATAATATGTCTTAGGGAAGAGGATCGAGCATTGGTCCAAATAGTTCGATCCTCGATGTATAATATACACTTCCAATTAGTTTTTCGATAAATTGGATATTCAACCAGTCAGACCATAAAAGCATATGTAGACCACATCTTAGACTAAGTAGGTTGCACAGACACCGTCTGAAATGTAAAGTAGGGTTCGACCCTTGTAACGACCCAAAAATCTCGAATTTATATTCGATAAAATACGTAAAGAAAAGACCAAAAATATTTTGAAAGTTAATTCTAGTAAAAGAGGGCAATTTGGTCATTTTACCATAAAGGGGTAATTTGGTCATTTGCCCATGTATAAGATTTATTATGAAAGTATATTTTGGTTTTTGGACCAAAAATGTAAGAAACTAAGTTATATGTAATGAAATTTGATTTCTGGTGGCCAAAGTGCAAGAAATGAAAGTTCAAGGACTAAAACTGTAAATATGGAAAACATAAAAATGAGAAAATATCTCATTAATGATCATAAAATCTGAAGAGGGTCTAGAGACTACGGGATAGAGCGAGAGAGCATCGGAGAAGAGAAGGATTTCTGGAAATCTTTGCAAGAAATTGAAGTTAGAATTGAGGGTTTCCAAGCAAACAAGGTAAGAATTTCATGTTCTAAGCTTATTTCATCCAATACTTGAACGGGAATCGTGCACTTGATTTATTATTTTTTAGAGGTCATGGTTCCAGTGAAATCATCTAAACCATCTTGCTCAAAATCATCAAGTAAACATGTTCTAACCCTTGAACATGTTGAAAATCAAGAAACGATGATTTTGGTCTAAGAGCAATAAGTCACGGGTTTAGATGAACAAGTGATTTTGATGAATCTAATGTGTTAGAAAAGGTGAAAGAAACATGTAGTAGTCATTAATTAAAAGGAATTGAAGCTTAGATGCTAAAAAAATGATGAAATGGGTTTTTAGCTCAAGAACCCTAGAAATGGGTTAATGAGTTGAAACTGATTTCAAATGGCTCTAATGGTTTAGTTAAGTTAAAAATGTTATAAAAGAAACAAGAAATCAATTCATAAGCTTGAAAAATCAATGAAACGATTTTTGGTAAAAAAATGGTGTTTTCGGAAGAATTTTCAAGATTTTTAAAGAAGGTTTGATGATTTTGAAGTTTAAAAAATAAGTGTAAGTTGGTATTTAGGGCCTAGATATGGCCCTAAACCAATTAAGTCAAGTATTATGAACATATCTTAAAATCATCAAAGTATGTTGCTATTGTTGAAAATTTGGAATTTTGTTCAAAAGCCTTAGAAATCAATTTTACATGATCAAATTAATTCTAAGGGGTTTTAATGAGTTCCATATGTGGAAATTGTTGAAATAAGTCAGTAGAAGTGATTAATATTGAACAATTTCGGTTTTGGACAAAAAAATGCAAAAACGGGAATGTTTGGAAAATGATTTAAATCTATGATTTTTATGGTTAAAAACTTGAAGTAAATGAACGGTTTTGGTCATGGAACAATCCCTAGTGATTAAGTCGTGCATTAAGGGCTTAATATGGGAAAATGGTAATTTGTAGCATAAAAATGGAGCATCTGGTCGCACCAGACAAGATCGGGTCGCGATCCCCCTTAGGATCGGGTCGCGATCCCGCGTCAGAAGCAAAAATGCAGTTTTTTCAATTAGTCTCCTGCCAAGCCCAAATGGATTTTGAGTTTTGGTCTTATACTTGTCTGTTTGACCCCAAATTTTAAACATAGGTCTATTATGGACCAAAACTTCGTGGGAAATTGTCGGAACCGAAATACAACCCCTCGAGGGTACTGTAGTAAAATACGTATAAAATACGATTTAACTAAAGTTGGTCATTTAAAAGTTATAGACTTGTTATGACCTATATTGGTATAATAAGGACTCTAAGGAGTTGTAGAGTCAGTTAGCATGAATTTTAATGTATAATATGTTAAATATAGGTTCATGCAAAGTGATTATTGGTTCAAAAGAGTATAAATACAAGGAACGTGTAGTCAGTCTCCTAGCAACACATGAGGTGAGTATATGCAGTATTTTTACCCATTCTGGGGTACATGGCAAGTAAGTATTTTTAAGATTTCTTATAAAATTTCTATATGTGAAATTATATGCAAGAGTATTATTTCTAACTTGTTTGTGAAAGTATAATGTTATATTTGAAGTTATGCTTTGGTCTAAGAGCCAATTATGTGAAAGTATGTTTTGGTCTATGAACCAATTATCTGAAAGTATATTTTGAATACAAGTTATACATGTTTGAAAGTATGGATAGGCATATAGCCATAAAATGTTTAAGAAGTATGTTTTGGTTACAAATTTTATATGTTTTCAAGTATGAAAGGGCATATAGCCACAAGATGTTTGGAAAGTATGATTTGGCATTAAGCCTAAAATGTTATAAAGACATGTTTTGAACATATGATTTATGTGAAACGAAAGTTATGTATTTGGCATTTTAGCCATAAAGACATAAAATGATGTAGTTTGGCATCTAGCCACAAGTTATATGTTTATGGGAAATGTTCAAGTAAGCAGCAAGTTTTTTTTGTATGACTGGTAATTGTAGCAAGCAGCGTTAGTAAGGGAACTATGTTCCAACCTACCCGGGTTAGGTAAGGGGTCTACCGGGGAAAAACTCCATCGTGAAGTAGATCGCCTCAGCACTTCTATGGTGAGGATTGATCCGTTCTTTCTAGCCATAGAGACTTGGGGTATCACTTATAGTGATTAAAGCCCTAAGTATAAAAATCCAGCAAGCTTATAAAACCAGTCAAAGAAAGTAAGAACGATGTTATTTTCGTAAAGTATGTCATAGAATGATTTTTTTGAGAAGTAAAGAGTTATATTATGTTGCTATTATAAAGTTTTGAAAGAAGATAATTATGCAAGGTATGATATGTAATGATTTTGAAAAGAATAAAGAACTATGGTATGATAATATTTTAAAACTTTGAAAGATGTTTATGTCATAAGTTTTATATAAAGATTGGAAAAGAAGTTAAAGGTTTGAGTCTAAAACTCATGTAACTCACGAGACAATTTTTGTCTTACGTATTCTATGTTTTGCCATGTATTCCAGGTCAATATAAGTTGCTATCAATGGGATGAAGTTTAGCTGGAGTGGAGCTTAAGTTAGCTCCTATATTGCACTCAAGGTTAAATCCTTTCTTACTTACTATGGTTAGATTGATATGAATTTGTACACCCACTGTTTTAAGCATTTAAATTATCGGTTTTTGATAAACCGTAATTTTGTATTCATGTATTTATACGAAAAACCATAGTATTTGCAAACAGTAGAAATGGGTCATGTAGCGTTCGTCTGAACCTCATAACATTCCTGATATTGATTAGCAGTGTCGTTTCATTGGCCATCCCACCTGTACTTTTGAAAGAACAGTCCTTTCTGAAAGAGCTCATATTCTAAGGAAATAGTGGGAGTAAGAATATTCCTGAAGGAGTTCAGGGATTAGCCAAGTGAAAGAACCTCCAGTCATTAATAGGCCTTGACCAGTAATCAGATTCCTATTAAACCTGGCATACTCTTATCTTCGCCTGACCAGTAGTATTGGTCACCGTCATAAGGTGTTATGATCTGGGTGACATACCGATTAGTGGTAAAACACTAAGTTGGTATGGATAAGCAATCATACTACTTGGAAGCATTGGTAAGCCAGGTTGCTACCAAATAAGAGAACCTAAGAGCAAGACTCAGTCTATGTGATAATTTGACTGATCTTACACCTGGTCTAAGAACCAGTGGGAGTAATTGAATCATCAAAAGAAAGCGACATAGATAGAAATGTACTTATGGTTAGAGCACATGTGGTTGAGGCAATACTCAGAGTCAAGCAATTGACTCTGAGAGAAACACTCTCAATAGAAGATGAAATCTGAAAGGATATTGTTTGATATAACTGCACCTTGTGAGTCGTTAGTGGATCGTGTGTGGTTTAACGGCACACTTATAGGGACTCATAAAGGGCATGCCAATACAAAAAGTACATGGCCCCGGGATTCATCCCTCGGGCACCTCGCAAGAAAGGATATTCGGATTCTCAAAATATGCCAAAAATGTTTGGATTTTGTGAATAGCCTGAAAGATTCCCATAACCATGTCAAAAAGGTTTGGACTATGGATTCTCAAAAATATGCCAAAAAGTTTGAATTTTGTGAATAGTCTGAAAGAGTCCTATAATCGTGTCAAAGCCAGTGGGAGCATCGTTGATATCTGCCTATCACTGTATGTCAGTCACATATTGGTTCTAGGAAACGTCTCTTATCATTACAAAGTGTAATGACTTAACATTAAGAGATGGTTGGCTGTACTCAAATGATGGTAAACATCCATTAGATAGATCAAAACTCTGCCAATATGATCTTGACGAGAGTCAGGATGCATAACCTGAGGAAAGGATTTTCCTATCATTGCAAAGTGTGATGACTTGGCATTAAAGATATAAAGAAGGTACAACACATTCACGTAGTTGCAAGCATCCATCGGATAGATAAAATCACCAGTATAGACCTTGCCAGTATTTGCATGATCTTGATAAGATTCAAAATACATGTCTCCAAATGGTAATAGTTTCCGAAAGTCGTGACACAATGATTATAAGTAATCCTTAAGTTCTGAAAATATTCAGAATAGAATAGATCTGATCCCGCAAGCTTTTGGATCGATCAGAAGTGTCATGAACATGTCCTGATGACTTGATGCTTAGTGCATAGTAAGTTGGATTCAGGATATAACCTGACTGAGAATACTGGATGGATTATTTGAACACATGTGAGAAATCATTGGGAAATGATAGGGGTGAATGTAATAGTAATAATTTGAAAGGAGTTTCAAATCTGTAATTACTGACATCAAGACGTGGTGCTAAAGGACTTCGTGGTTAAAGAGTTTCATTGGTATTTCTGATGGAGCGCGTGTGGTTCACTGGCACGTCATGACACCTCGAAATAGTCTTAGGGTGCAGTCATGTAGACTAAAGACCCCGAGAACCATGGGAAGTCGTAGTACACATCACTGGTTCCGAAATGGAGTTGGGAGAGAGAAAGACAAAATGACAAATTGAGATATAATTAGAAGAGTATCCGATTGGATTATCTGCAATAAAGTGTATCAATGTAAGACATTTTTGGATACTTAGAAAGAGTGAAAGGTCATTTAGGGAATATAGGCATAGATATAAAACCTGAATTGAAAGTTTAAAAGAAACGAAGAAACACATAATAGTATTATGATAGATCCGACTAGGTGATTACCTCGTGGAAACTTGGTAACAAGCAGGAGTAGCTGCCAGTCAGATCTTTATGTTTCACTTTTGCATGTTTTACTTCCCGAATAATATGATTATTCAAAAGTCCACAGTCGCTCATCCTTTCGAAAGTAAGTAGTGAATTAAGACTGTCATGAATTGGGTTGTAGACTATCTAAGGAGTTAGACATTGCAACAGCATTGCTACAACATTCATGAGTACTTAGAAATAGAGATTTGAGTATTGGATAAACCCACGCTCAGAGAATTATTTCATGGATCTCATCACGAGTAATTCTGAGACGATAATATCTTATGGTCTTGAAGCAGAGACATATGAGTTGAAATTTGCAAGTCGGTTGTGTATTGATAATGCGTAAACGCATCAGTAACTCGATGTTATAAAATGTATTGTTGTGCACGATTTGATGAGTAAAAGACACAAACATATGAGTCAAAGTTTATTAGTTCCTTTTGCCCTAACGGGAAAAACGATATCTGTGGGCCCCTCGGTGATTTGGTGATTCACGTATAATGCTAGGCCTAGCGAGGACTGAATTGATATGTTCAATTATAAGTCCTATATCATCACAAATCAGGTACCGGGAAACATAGCATGAGACTGAGATTGATTCTAATCAATGTCTCTAGTCCGAATGATATCTTGTAGAACGGAGGATCATATGATTACTTATCTTAGGACAGAACTAACTGGGTCAGAGTTCGGCAGCGGCTTTTGGAAGCTACAATTTGCTGGTCAATTTATAAGCTGTATTGAATTATAGTCATAGACTTATCCAAGTGGGAGACTGTTGGATTAGTTGTCTAAGCCATGACTATAATTTAGGAATATACTTAAATTGATAGCAGCAAAGTCCTTTTGGGTTGCCCTCATAGCTGGCAATTTGATAGAATAACTTTTAAAGAGAGAGATTGATTTATTATCTGATTAATAAATCAATATAAATAATTTGTTAATATATTATGAGGATAATATATTAATTAGAAATAGTATTATTTAATTAATAATTAATCAGAAATTAATTGGAATTAATTTTGGGATTAATTGAATTAATTAAAAGTGCAGGGGCTGAATTGTAATTGTTCAATAGTTGAGCAATAGATAGTTATAGTATATATATATAGGGTGAACGAAAATTACGATATTTATATCCATAATTTTTGAATTATATATATAGATAAACAAGGGTTTGAATTTAAAGATAAAATGTTTATCCGGTTTGAATTCGAATAAGGCTTATTTGCTAAACCCTTGAGGCTATAAATAGGGAGCCCCAGTACCCTAAGAGCCATGAAATTTTAAGGGTTTTTCACCCTCTCTCTGGTTTTTTCTTGTTGCTAGCTTTGGGTGTGAACCATTAGAGGCACGACGCTTGTGGTGCTCGCTTCCAAAAGATTCAACAAAAGGTTAGTATTTTCTTTTGATTTCTTTTAGTAATTTTCGATTGGCCTTAGGTATTTAATTATATGTTCAAATAGTGAAAACATAGGTCTAAATTAGGTTGCATGAGAACTTAGGGTTTAAGTTTGTTGTTTTATATAAAACATATCAAATTTAAATTCAAGGGATGGAAGGGCAGAGTCCTTTGGTGTCCCCCCAGTCAATAATTGGGGCCTTGCAATCACTATTTTATCTCATGCCTTTCTTCGTTCATGGTTCGATATTCTGGTATCTTAAGCGTAAACTGTTTTTATAAAATTAATAAAACATTAATGTAAAAAACTATATAAAAGTTTCATGATTGGAGTTGTTCTAATAATAAATTTAATCATTTTAAATAAACTCATTCATACACAAATTTGTTCTTTAATGTCATAAAATAACAACCAATAATACATAATTTGCTTTTAAGTTACTTATATTTTAATTGTATCAAATAGGTTATTAAACTTTGTTTGTGTTCTCATTACACATTGAAGTAGAGTTTATCCGGATAAAACTGGTACTAAATATTACGTGTTGTCCACTGTGACATTTAGTATAATATAATTTTGTTATTTAGGTCGTTCTGACACTGACATTACAACTACATAAACATCGAATTTGACAGAATACTTAATTTAAATGTACTTTAATGGTATAATAAGAATACAAAAAAAGTTTAATGTCTATTAAATACAATTAAAATATAAATAACTTAAAAGATCATGTATTATTGGTTATTAGTTTATAACATTAACCCTTTAAATAGATCTATTTAGCAATATCCTAAGATATATAATTATTATATTTTAATTTGGAGCTGATCTAGAATAATAAAATGTTAGATGAAAAAGTATGTAATTATTCTAATATAAATGTGACATAATTTGTGAAGTGAAATGATGGGCAAGTGGGTGTTTGTTTGTGTAAATTGGGAAATCTTAGCACAATACATGTGAAGTAGAAAAGGGTCCGCTCAATAATTCAACAAACAAAATAACTATATAATTAAACTGAACAGAAAACAAATCGCATCAATCAATCAGTCACGAGTCACGACTTCTTTGAACTTTAGGGTAATTTTAAGGGAAACAAGGCTCATAATTTAATATTTTAATAATCATGGAAATAAATTGTGGACAAGAAGAATAAGCAAATTGAAAGAGCGTGGGGTTGGGTGGATTGGCTACCAAGTAATCCACGTGCATCCTCCAACCCTCCTGCCGTCCAACATACCCACGATTTTGATGTCCCAATTTTGACTTAAGACAATCTGCCACTTTATAATTTTTTTTTTAAAGTTATCCATATTTTAATGCTGTGTAAAACTGTTCATTTCATGTAAAGATTATTTGTACTGTGAATCATTTCAAATCAGGGACTCGAAATTCAAATTGAAGTAAAATAAATTTCGAAGTGTTAAATGTTTAAATAATCGCTGAAGACCGCATTGACGGTTGTAATTATTTTATAAAAATTTGACAAAAATGTTTTTGGGGTTATCAATATGATAAATAAGTTGTGTTTATGAACCTTTCACGCGCGATGGAATTGTGTTGGATCTTTGTTGATTTACAAATAAAACATCAAAATCGAAACAGAAATTGCTTTATTTACAAAGCCAAAGGGTTATATATGTTGAGCAAATTAGATCTATTGGTTTATGAAATTAAATCCTTTTGGTATTCAAGTATAATATAAAATCATAATTCGTACGGGACATGAATATTTCATCTTTTATGGGAAAATACATGATTCTTTCTAAATACAATTCTCTAATATAGTGCTACTTTTATTGCTTAAAGTTAAATTTGTTGTATCGGTCCCATATCAGGTAGACGATGGTAGTTTTTAAGAAGACTTAGAAAGATTTAAGAGTGGTATGGTAGATAATTTGGTAGTCGCTATCTACCCATTAAACATTTTGTTATATTGTTGTATGTATGATTAATAGAGCACATCAGTAGCCACTCAATGTGGATCTTACCCTTATTATATTGAGTTAGAGAACAAACACAAAGGTGATCAATTTACTAAAGATTTAATATCAATAATACTAAAATTTGAAAAATGTTTAAATGTTTTGTAGCTGATCATAACATTTGTTAACAACTTGTGCCTACAATCTCTTATCGATAAGGACAAGCGTATTAGCACGAACTATGCCATTATGTATCGTAACTTGAGGATAGTCCTCAAGCACGAGAAAAAGTTACATGTCATAGAAGAATTATTACCTGAACATCCTCCTAAGACCGCATGTTACTTCTTGTGCCAACTAGAATAAGAAGAACGATTAGCATCAACAATGTCTCTTTCGTCATGTTGGCTAGTATGACATTAGACCTTTTGAACGATCTGGAGAATTATACAACATGTGAGATGCTTAGATAGCTAAAAAAACATGTTTCAACATCAAGCTAAGTTGGAAATCTATGATACTATGAAATTGTTACATGCAAGTAAGATAGAGGAATATTAAATTTTTTGGTACTCATGTTTCAAAGATGAAAAGTAATGTCGATAAGCTTGAAAGGCTTGAGTCTCATGTGGCAGGTGAGTTGCAATCATGGTGATTTCTACTAGTTTTCCAAATCATATGATTGGTTTATTATGAACTACATTATGAATAGTTTTGAAAAGTTCATCTTGTAACAACATTCATCGTTGAAGACCACTGAGAAAAACATACTCATGCCCCCCTTAGTCTTTATGATCAGGTAAGGGTGGATAAGAAAGAACTCATCACACAAAAGGAAGAAAAGGGAAAAGGGTTTCTCCAAAATACTGCCTATAAAAGGAGTAGCACCCTGTGAAGGATGTTGACTATTTCCATTATAGGAAGAAAGGACACCGAAAGCGTAACTATTTGGCATATGTGATAGAGGATAATAAATGCAAGGTTAATGAGACTAGCAAGTCACGTTTAACTACGCGATATAATTATCGTTTTTATTATTTCTTAAGTATAAGATACTAACATCTATTGTTAAACACAAAACAAAGAGCAGTTGAAAGGGAAGATGAAGATGAATGGGAGTTGTTGATATGATCACCACCTTTACTGCTTTAATTAGAATTAATTTTTAGTTTTTTTAGTTATGTTTTTTAGATATTTTATTTTTGTTTGAAACTTTTTTTATATTATGTGTATTTTTAATGCATAATTTCATTTGAATTTTTGGTGTGTCATTGCATGTCTATATTATATCCATATCATAATGATTTGAATGAAATGTGAGCACTCTAACTTATTCCAAAACATAATTATACTTTTAACATGACTCTAGTATAAACTTGAAACATGTTAATATAACATTTTATCACATAGGTATGTGAACTTGTGACAAGTGTTCCACTTGGAAGGAAACTTGATTGTCACTCAACTAAGAGTTGCTATGACTCATATTTTCATATAAGGATGACTCAAACACTCTTAATATAGTAAAAAAGAGATGGCTAGGATCTAATTGCAACTAATACACATAATACAAACCAACTTCAATGGTATTATATCTAGACACATTAGTTTCTCTATCTTATATCCTAAAGATTTTCCTTATGTCGTGATTTATCTTTTATGATTCAAACTAAGGAAGGTGATTTATACATTGTAATAGTTGTAGGTTTAGGTATGATTTACAAAAGAGTCTTAATTTACAATCTAGGATTACAGAACATGCTTTGAAGCATCGTTCTTATGATTCCTATATTTTTTTAATACATTCCAATATATAGTCTTATTAAACTCCATGGAAATAGTTGATTTTGTGTTTTATTCCTACAAGAGGAAAGTTGGAGCTTAATAGACCATGGAGGAATCCAATAACCATTATATATCATTCCTTCCATAGTTACACCAGACAATATGTCAAGGGCCATGCATTTGATATGCAGAGTGGCAACAGAAAACCACAAAGCATTAAAGTTTTTTGGAAGATTCTCTAATTAGAAGAGAATATAAAGATTCCTTATGTCCATTCAAAAAAACTCAATTAATAGCATTTGTAGTGAATCAATTCAATACCCAATTTTTTTATCAGAATTAGAGTCTGATAAATGATTTAGAACTTTGAATACACAGATGCAGTTTATGGGAAACGACTTACTATGCAGTTAAGCATGTCTTAGAAACAAGTTATCTCTAGGATAAAAATAGTCATTTAGTGTAAAAATATGTGTGGAGAAATAAGTAAATTTTTTGCTATGATTGATCAGACTCGACTGCTTTTACCCTAAGTATAGACTTTGAGGACATTTTCCTCTAGTATAAAAAGAAAAATGGTCATTAAGATACTTGTTGTCGCGCCAGGATAATATAGAATATCAAGATATGACAAGACTGTTTAGAGTATATTTTGAAGGTCCCCTTAAGTGAGGATAGTTTAGACATCTTAATGATATGTATAGGCTTCATCTAATCAGGAATCTTAGAGTAGTTCTATACCTATTGAAAGATCAAGTAGGTTAATCTTACAGTTAGAAAAGGGATTGGAGGTTTCATTAGGGCTAACAGGAGCACTGACAGTTGCCTAAATCCAATACAAGATACAAGTTTTAGGCAATTGGTGTTTCTCAAGCTCTATAGAATGTAAACATGAGTTTTAGAACCATGATACTATAATAAGATATAGTAAATGTTTTGATACTGATGCAAAATCTCATGATTGTCAAGATAATTTGTGGTTATTTTTTAGTATTTGTTTTCATATGGTATGGAACATTTAATAGATTGAAAACATGCTTGCAAATATCAATATGACCATTTGTTAGAAGGTGTCTAAGTATACTTCATAACTTTCACATCCAAGTTTAGAAATCACATGAAATAGGATATGTTAGTCTTTTATGATAACAAATTATTGCCATAACATTGAATGCCCTTAGAGATATATTTAAATAATGCTTGTGTTTTCTTGAAACAACTTCCTATAAGGAATGGCTATTGAATAAAGTCAACACTTCTTAATTCGTGATATTCATTATGAATTAGATCAAATAAAGTTAATGGTCATGACAAATAAAGTTAATGGTCATGAAAGGTTTACTCAAATGAAACCACCAATCCATGACTTGAGACTATGCCTTTATTCACATATCATAAGATTATTGATGACAATAAGGCTAATCACATTGAGAAGTTGTGATAATTTGTTTAGGAGTTTTTGTATTGGGTATTAGAGCAGAAAGTAGTGATGTACATGTTTTAGTATGAACTAATGTACGAGGTATAAATGTTGTCATCAAACATTGTTGTAACTCTATATTAACATGTTTATTCCATGAAATAGTTGAGGGATTTCTCAAAATACTATAATCGGTTATAGTTGTAAGATAATGCTAACATGAAGGTTGGTGACACTCGTGAGATGTATGTATCTTAGTGTAAGAGCCAAATTCACTTGTGTTTGTAGCTTCTAAATGGGCATATTATTGTGTTTTGATGCATGTTAAACGTTGTTATGAAGCATGATAATTATAAAGCTTGCATTTATATATGACATAAGACTCAGGAAGAACACATCATGTGCAATATGAGAATTGTTTGTCTAATTATTGGAGTTTGGTATCAGTTGGACCCCATTGATGAATTAAATGGAACTAAGTGCATTCGCACACCCAGATGATTCTATTCAATTGCACTCATTCGTACATCAAGAGACCGTTCTATGAACCTTTGAGAGTGATTTGGTCAATGACCCATCTTCATAAATATCATATTAAACGAATAGTTAGGCAATAAATATTAACCATTAAGAAATTAGTTGATGCTTTGTGGAAGACCTCGTTTCACATATGTTCATGGAAAGTAGTGTGTTGCTAGACGCTTATTGTAACGACCCAAATTTAATAATATAAATATGTAAAACAAGGTGTGTATAATTTAAAGTTTTATGTACATTTTATGAGAAAGTATGTTTGCAAGGGTAAATTAGTCATTTTACCATGAGAAGGGTAATTTGGTCATTTGACCATATACAAGAATTATTATAAAAGTATAATTCTAGTTTGGACTAAAAATGTAAGAAATTATAGCTTTATGTGGCCAAACTTAATGTTGGTGTCAAAAGTCCAAGGAATGAAAGTTTAGGGACTAAAACTGTAAATATGGAAAATATAAAAATGAGAAAATATCTCATTAATGATCATAAATTCTGAAGAGAGTTCTAGAGATTACGGGAGAGAGCGAGAGAGCATTGGAGAAGAGAAGGATTTCTGGAAATTCTTGCAAGAAATTGAAGTTAGAATTGAGGGTTTCCAAGCAAACAAGGTAAGAACTTCATGTTCTAAGCTTATTTCATCCAAGACTTGAACGGGAATTATGTTTTGATTTCTGAATTTTCTAGAAATCATGATTCTAATGTAATCATCTAACTTATCTTGCCCAAAATCATCAACTAAACATGTTCTAGTAATTGAATATGTTGAAAAATCAAGAAAAGATGATTTTGGTTCAAGAACATCATGCCACGGGTTGCTATGATCAAGTAATTTCCAGTGATTCTAATGAGTTTAATAGGTTAGAAATGATAAAAGAAACTTGTATTAACAAGTAATTCAATGAAATTGAAGATTTAATCCCAAAAATGATGAAATGGGTTTTTAGCTCAAGAACCCTAGAAATGGGTTAATGAGTTGAAACTGATTTCATATAGTTCTAATAGTTTTGTTAAGTCAAATATGACATAAAAGAAGTAAGAAATCAGTTCTTAAGCTTGAAAATTCAATACAATGGTTTTTGGTGAAAAATGGTGTTTTCGGAAGAATTTCCAAATTTATAAAGATGATTTGATGATTTTGAAGCTTAAAATTTAGTACAAGTTGGTATTTAGGGCCTGGAAATGACCCTAAACCAATTAAGTCAAGTATTAAGAACATATCTTAAAATCATCAAAGTATGTTGCTATTGTTGAAAAACTGGAATTTTGTTCAAAAGCTTTAGAAATCAATTTTACTTGATCAAATTAATTCTAAGAGGTTTTAATGAGTTCCATATGTGGTAGTTGTTAAAATAAAGCATTAGAAGTGATTAATTTCGAACAAATTCGGTTTTTAGATCAAAAAATGCAAAAATGGGAATGTTTGGAAAAGTAATCAAAATCTATGATTTTTATGGTTAAAAACATGAAGTAAATGAATGGTTTTGATCTTGGAATAAACCTTATTGATTAAGACGTGAATTAAGGGCTTAATAAGGGAAAATGGAAATTTGTAGCATAAAAATCGGGGGATTCTGGACTGCTGCTCAGCAGGCGTGGTGCGCCCCTCACCTGGGCGCGGTGCGCCACTGCGGCAGAGTGAAAATGCAGTTTTTCTTCAAGTCTCCTGCCAAGTGATTTTAGTTTTTGAGATTTTCTTCAATACTTGTCCGTTTGACCTCAAATTTTAAACATAGGTCTAATATGTTATGAGACTTCATGAAAAATTGTCGGAATCGAAATACGACCCCCCGAGGGTACTGTAGCAAAATACGTATAAAATACAACTTAACTAAAGTTGGTCATTTAAAAGTTATAGACTTGTTATGACCCAAGATAGTATTATAAGGACTCTAATGAGTTATAGAATCAGTTAGCATGAATGTTAACGTATAACATGTTAATTATAGGTTCATGCCAAGTGATTATTTAATCACAAAAGAGTATGAATACAAGGAACGTGTAGTCAATCTTCTAGCAATACATGAGGTGAGTACATGCAGTATTTTTACCCATTCTGGGGTACATGGCAAGTAAGTATTTTCAAGAATTCTTATAAAATTTCTATATGTGAAATTATATGCAAGAGTATTATCTCTAACTCGTTTGTGAAAGTATAATGTTATATTTGAAGTTATGTTTTGGTCTAAGAACTAAATATGTGAAAGTATATTTTTAATACAAGTTATACATGTTTGAAAGTATGGATAGGCATATAGCCACAAGATGTTTGGAAAGTATGATTTGGCATTAAGCCTAAAATGTTATAAAAACATATTTTACATATGTGATGAAAGTTATAAATTTGGCATCTAGCCATAAAGATAGAAAGTAATGAAGTTTGGCGCTTAGCCACAAGTTATATGTATATAAGTAATGTTCAAGCAAGTAGAAAATGCTTTGTATGACTGGTAATTGTAGCAAGCAGCGTTAGTAAGGGAACTATGTTCCAACCTTCCCGGGTTAGGTAAGGGGTCTACTGGGGAAAATCCCCATCGCGAAGTAGATCGCCTCAGCACTTCTATGGTGAGGATTGATCCGTTCTTTCTAGCCATAGAGACTTGGGGTATCACTTATAGTGATTAAAGCCCTAAGTATAAAAATCCAGCAAGCTTATAAAACCAGTCAAAGAAAGTAAGAACGATGTTATTTTCATAAAGTATGTCATAGAATGATTCTTGAGAAGTAAAGAGTTATATTATGTTGCTATTATAAAGTTTTGAAAGAAGATAATTATGCAAGGTATGATATGTAATGATTTTGAAAAGAATAAAGAACTATGGTATGATAATATTTTAAAACTTTGAAAGATGTTTATGTCATAAGGTTTATATAAAGATTGGAAAAGAAGTTAAAGGTTTGAAGTCTAAAACTCATGTAACTCACGAGACAATTTTTGTCTTACGTATTCTATGTTTTACCATGTATTCCAGGTCAATATAAATTGCTATCAATGGGATGAAGTTTAGCTGGAGTGGAGCTTAAGTTAGCTCCTATTTTGAACTTAAGGTTAAATCCTTTCTTGCTTTCTATGGTTAATTTGATATGAATTTGTACACCCATTGTTTTAAGCATTTAAATTATCGGTTTTTGATAAATCGTATTTTTTTGTATTCATGTATTTATATGAAAAAAAACCATAGTATTTGCAAACAGTAGAAATGGGGTGTCACAAGTTGGTTTCAGAGCCATAGTTTAAGCGAATTAGGATTGACTTGTTCCACTCCTAGGCTTAAACTCATGCTATAGAAATAATATATTATGAAAGTATGCTATATGTTGTCTTAAATGACTAAGATATTATGCATCACTTAATATATGCAAATATATGACACTAAGAAATGTTTAGCTAACGCTTTGATTGAGCAAAAGTTTAGTAGTTAAGAAGCTGGTATGTTATTTTCCATAACTATCTATATTTATTAAAGACTATGTCTATAAAGTAAAAAGATTTTCAGTATTGATCACCATGTATTTATAATGATGTTATATGTTAAATGAACCAGTGTCCCATGAAACCTTGTGGTAACAACAGAATCAATATGTATAGGTGGTTATGGTAATATGGGCCCGTATTATCATAATCACAGGATATGTGTTGGGACTTGTGGAATCGCACAGGAATTATGGCATTCTGGTGGGTAAGATTTATGAAAAGAGTAGTAAGAATAACATAGGAATTGTATACCTATGTAACAAGAACAAGAAAGATTATAAGTAATAAAAGTTAATGCAGTGGATGTATACCACTTAGTATGGTAAAGTAAAAGAAATAATGTGATACTTAATATTTTGTAGACAGAGTGAAAGACATTAAATTATATGCCTGTCGAGACGAGAGGAAGTATGTATAAGAGCAACCTAAAAAGGATTTATGGGTATTGATTATCTATATAAAAGTTGTAAGACTTTTACAGGAAGAATGAAATTATAAGTGGAGTGTATTAATAGTACAATGTTATAATGAGTAATAAAAGTAAAGTAATATACCCAAATGGGGGGAAAAGAATGATGCATGAGAAATTGTCAAAGATTATGATATTTAAAGTAAATTGCATTGTTGTAATGTGACTAAATGAACATGAAGTGAGAATTAAAGGTTGAATGCCTAAATAAATGATAGGCAAGAAATAAAAGATGAAACAAATGATGAGGATAATCAGAAGAATATAATGAAAGACTTTAAAGAAAATGATGATAAAATATTGGTTATGAGGAAATAAATTCCACAACCAAATGAATGAAATAAAAGAGGTAATACCAGTAATGAAAGAGTATAATGATGTATGATAATGGAAGAAAAATCAAAAGCATGTGAGTAAAATGACTAAAGATCATAAATGATATGAAGTAAAGAAAAAGAGTAAACATCTAAACAAGTAGTAAACGAAGAATTAAAGATAATGTAAGAATGATAGTAAACAGACAGGAGTTACTACTTCCGAATAGAAATGATGGGTAAAGGAATCCGAAGATTGTGAGAAATGGTCAGTACATGACTAGTAGCCATGAAATACAAAGAAATGTATATATGTTTATACGTGTTTATACATATAAGTGAATGAGTAAGTTTTAGAACTTATAGAAAGAATAAAAGTGGTTATGAAATAGTATTCTAATTAGAATACTATAAGGTATAAAGCAAAAGAGTAAAATAATGTATTGGGCATAATGCCTCGAAATACAAAAGAGCGAAAGATGACGAGAAAATAATTGGCAATTGTGTATCACCTAAAGATACATAAGAAGTAAGTTGTATATGAAATATATAATGTTGTAAAGAAATATATAGTGTAAAGAAGTGGAGTTTAAACGAAAGAATATCAGAATGTGTTAAGCATGTAGCCTTATAACACATAATAGAAATGATAAAAGATGTAAAAGTAAAGAGTAGCGAGAGGTAATGGTGATTGAGGGTTATGTCAAGAATTCGTCATGGGACGAAAATGTTAAAAATACCTAGTTGGGTTCTTAAACCAAAAGAGAACCAAGTATATATATATATATATATATATATATATATATATATATATATATATATATATATATATATATATATATATATATATATATATATATATGTGTGTGTGTGTGTATATTATGCAACTAAGAACTTGTAAGTATATGTCAAGAAGTTAATGAATGTGGTTTGTAAAACATAAATACACCACAAGGTAATAATATTATGAAAAATGAAGTAAGTATGAGAATGTGAATTATAGTATGCAACATGTATGAAATTCCATAAGTGAATTGAAGAAAAATAAATTCGAATCAATCATGGTAAACAATTTAGATACCGTGAGGAAAGAGTAAACAGAAGATCAGGTGCTAAACTAAGCACTAATGTGAGACATAGAATTGGCAAAGAAATACTAAAATATAAAGTATTAATATGAGAAGGATACGTGGAGTATCCAAAAAGGAAAGAAAAGTATACTTATAAAAGTATTGTACAAAAAAATTGAAGAAATGAAAAAGACATGTTTATACGAATAAGTAATGAGTAATGAGACCGAAATCTCATAAAAGAAGATGAAAGAAATATCTAAGTTGATTATATGTTGAATATGAAAGTAATACAAGTAAAGAATGATACAAGACAAATATTAGAGAAGGTAATACATATAATGTACAGGAAATGAGTAAAAAGTATGTGAAAAATGATTTTTCTTAAAAGTGTGAATCGAGAAGGAAGTTGACCGAAATAATAGACCAACTTCAACAGTAGAACTGTACAAGTTTATAAGGTTAAATATGGTGTATTATACATAGAAAGAAATTTAATGATGTTTAATTGTTAAAATAAAAAGCGGTATATCGTTTCAACACTTTCAGAACGAGATAAGCAGATTCTCGTGAACAATATGATAATTCGACAAATTGTGTCCCAATCAGAAAAGTAAGAATGTGAAGTGTAACAAGAAGGAGGAAAATACATCCTTTATAAATAATAATGAGTCAGTAGTGGGTAATAGAGATAAAGAAGAATAAACTGAAGTTTATAAGATTTAAAAACAAATGTAAGAAAAATAAAATAAGATGTTGTAAAACTTCTGTAAAGAAGAAATAACAGTGGATTATCTAGGAAGTAACGAATGAGTAAAGGAATGAGAAGAAGAGAAGAGTGAAAATAATTAAGCAATACTAAAAAAAATGAAAATATTGCTTAAGTAAAAATGTCCATTAAGGGACAAAATTTATACAAGGAAAAGATTTTGTGTAATTATGAATTTATATAAATATGAAACATATATAATTATGTTTAATGGTATTTGGAATTTTTACAAGTAAAGAATGCTGTGAGTATAATCTCACTTGTTTTAGTAAATATATGAGAAGAATTATAAAGTATATTGCTATTTATGATAAAAACTATTGAAGTATGAAATTATTTTGTAAAATAAGTCTACCAGATATTATATATAAATGAAATGAGGTAGAAAGGAAAGTAACTAGAATGTAGAGTATGAAATATGAATGAATGACTAAAAGGTTGAGAAAATAGATAAAATGACCAAAATGATAATTTGGTTAACTGGGAAGATATAAAGTTTTAAAGAGATTATGTTAATCCTCTATAAAGGATTGAAAGCAGGAACCGCTAAGAGCTGATTAAAGAATCAAAAAACAACCAAAGAAGAAAAGATTAAAAGATAAAATAATGAAGAAAATGATTATGTGTTGGTAAAAAGAAAGTATTTGCTAGAAATCAACTTTGACGGAGAACATCATGCCACGGGTTGCTATGATCAAGTAATTTCCAGTGATTCTAATGAGTTTAATAGGTTAGAAATGATAAAAGAAACTTGTATTAACAAGTAATTCAATGAAATTGAAGATTTAATCCCAAAAATGATGAAATGGGTTTTTAGCTCAAGAACCCTAGAAATGGGTTAATGAGTTGAAACTGATTTCATATAGTTCTAATAGTTTTGTTAAGTCAAATATGACATAAAAGAAGTAAGAAATCAGTTCTTAAGCTTGAAAATTCAATACAATGGTTTTTGGTGAAAAATGGTGTTTTCGGAAGAATTTCCAAATTTATAAAGATGATTTGATGATTTTGAAGCTTAAAATTTAGTACAAGTTGGTATTTAGGGCCTGGAAATGACCCTAAACCAATTAAGTCAAGTATTAAGAACATATCTTAAAATCATCAAAGTATGTTGCTATTGTTGAAAAACTGGAATTTTGTTCAAAAGCTTTAGAAATCAATTTTACTTGATCAAATTAATTCTAAGAGGTTTTAATGAGTTCCATATGTGGTAGTTGTTAAAATAAAGCATTAGAAGTGATTAATTTCGAACAAATTCGGTTTTTAGAGACTTGGGGTATCACTTATAGTGATTAAAGCCCTAAGTATAAAAATCCAGCAAGCTTATAAAACCAGTCAAAGAAAGTAAGAACGATGTTATTTTCATAAAGTATGTCATAGAATGATTCTTGAGAAGTAAAGAGTTATATTATGTTGCTATTATCAAGTTTTGAAAGAAGATAATTATGCAATGTATGATATGTAATGATTTTGAAAAGAATAAAGAACTATGGTATATGATAATATTTTAAAACTTTGAAAGATGTTTATGTCATAAGGTTTATATAAAGATTGGAAAAGAAGTTAAAGGTTTGGAGTCTAAAACTCATGTAACTCACGAGACAATTTTTATCTTACGTATTCTATGTTTTACCATGTAATCCAGGTCAATGTAAATTGCTATCAATGGGATGAAGTTTAGCTGGAGTGGAGCTTAAGTTAGGTCCTATTTTGGACTTAAGGTTAAATCCTTTCTTGCTTTCTATGATTAATTTGATATGAATTTGTACACCCACTGTTTTAAGCATTTAAATTATCGGTTTTTGATAAATCATATTTTTTTGTATTCATGTATTTATATGAAAAAAAAACCATAGTATTTGCAAACAGTAGAAATGAGGTGTCACACTTATCACTCTCTATGTGGTTGATTTCTATTGTCCCTTACACAAGTGAGTTTGTTGAAATTAATGTGTAAAAACAAATAAACAAATATGATGCTTTTTCTACATGTATCTATGAGATCATACACTAAGATTATTAAATAGTGATATTTATAGAATACAATTTTTTTATAAAAAACAAATAAAAACAAAATATTATTTTTTATTTATTTATCAAGCTAGATATAAATTAAATAAATAGTTTATCTATCATTAGTTAAATAAAACTAATATAATTGATTATAACCTTATCGGTTTGAATTAATTAGAATGAATTTTTAGCTTTTATTATTGTTTGGCGAGAAACGCCTTATCCAAACACCTATCTATATATTGGTACATAATTACTTATATTAAATATGATTTGCAAACCTAAATTATTAAGAATATAATATAAAAATTCTAGAAAGATAAGTTAGAAGATGGTAAAAATTTAATATAATAATTTTTATGTATTGTAGTCATTTTTCTTTTTAGATAATCTTTAGATTGTATCCATTCGACATGTTAAAAATGAAAACAATTACTCAAAACGATCAACTTTTAAATGAACCGAGAAAACTTATGTACTTAATTAAAAAGGCTATATTTATTATATTTGGTTTTGTATATTTGAATAAGATGATCTTAAATGAATCTCATCTTATTTATAAACAAGAGGAATTCTCGTGCGTTGTGCAGAAACAAAATTGTGTAGGTAAAATAATAACATATATGTTTTGTTAAAAAAAATATCTAAGTCATTGTCATCAACAATGAAATAACAATTTTATATAAGAAATCAAAATGTTGATGTATCACTAATGAAATATTATATATCAATACATTTGTTCTAAATGTATGAGAAAATAAATAAATAAATAGTTAATTAATATCATAATAAATAAACAATAAGAATTTTTTAAGATAATGGTAAAAATAAGATAAAGAATTTATAGTATAATTGGAGTCTTTATTGTGAATCTTTTTAGACTTATCGGTAATCATTTAACATAAGTAAAAAGTTTTTTTAGTTACAAAGAATTATTGTTTACATATTATTTGTGCTTTTTGTTTGCCAATAAGAATATAATTAAAACATCACATGTTCTTTATTTTTTGATTTTCGATCAATTAATATACAAATCATTTTAATTCTCTCTCTCTCTCTCTCTTTCTCTCTCTCTCTCTCTTTATATATATATATATATATATATATATATATATATATATATATATATATATATATATATATATATATATATATATATATATATATATATATATATATATATGTGTGTGTGTGTGTGTGTGTGTGTGTGTGTGTGTGTCATTTTAAATAACTCAATCTAATGAATAAGAAATAGTATAAAAATAACTAATACAATTTTTAATAACATAAAATATTGAAATATCTATATAACAACCAAACACTCCTATACAATACACAAAATTCGTAGAAACTATTTCATGATTTTACATATCAAAATCTAATGACCAACAAAAATTATAAAATAAATAATAATATAAAAACATCGAAAGATCTATTAAAACATTTATATTTATAAACCACGTCAAACCCTCCAAAATCATAGAAATTTTGTATAAACAACTTAATGATTTTATATGTCACAATCCTTGGAATAACAAATACTATGAAAAAATTAAATACTGCAACTTTTAATAACAAAAAGTACTAAAATAACTATTTAACTATTTGCATTAAAAAAATACATCAAACACTCCTACATCATATAAAGAATGTAGAAACAATTTGAAGAAAAAAACTAAAAACAATTATATAAAATCAACATACGTTTGGTGTATTTTCTCATTTCTTCCGCTCTTCATATTTTATTCACAAACACTTGAAAGACATGAATGTTTTTATGAGAAAAAAATTACTTATATAGCAACAACATGTATAAATTAAAGGAATACAAAAAGTTTTTAGTAAATGATATTAATTGAAGAAATATGAAAACTTATTTAGGTTTCAAATCACTTATTTAACATTAATTTACCAATTTATAATAATTATAAGAAAGAAATTGAAAAGTCATGAGAGTTTCAAATCAATATTGAAGTATTAAAAGAAATTTAGAAAATCAATGAAAATATGAAAAGACATGAGAGTTTCAAATGAATGTGATGCTTTGAAATATGCCTCTATTATAATATACTAGGAAAATCCCCGCGCGTTGCGCAGGAACAAAATTATGTAGTAAAAATAATATTATATGTGTTTTGTTTGAAAATATCTAAGGCAATGTCATCAAGTACGAAATAACAATTATATATAAGAAATCAAAAGATTGATGTATCACTAATGAATTATCTTATATTAAGACATTCTTTCTAAAAAATCAAAAAATAAATAAATAATTAGTTTTTATCATTATAAATAAACAATAAGAAATTGTTATCAGATAATGGTTAAAATAAGAAAAGAAAATCATAGTATAGTTGTAATCTTTATTGTGAAATTTTTTTCGATTTATTGTTAATGAACTAATATAAGTAAAAAAGTTTTTTTAGTTACAAAAAAATATTGTTTAAATATTATGACTTTTCAACTGTCTACAAAAACTTTAACCAACTACAACCGAAAAGACATAAGTAAAAAAAAGTCGATTAATTGTATTAAATTGTTTCATTTAATTAACCACATCAAACTCTCCAAAATTATAAAAAAAGTTGTAGAAGCAATTTTATGATTTTATATATTACAATTTTACGAACAACAAATACCACGGAAAAATTTAATACTACAAATTTTTAATAACAAAAAGTACCAAAAATAACTATTATAACATTTGCATTAAATAAATAAATAAATAAAGCACACCTAACTCATATAAAGTATGTAAAACCAATTTCAACAAAAAAAAAAAACAATTTCAACAATATATAAAATCAACATATATTTGGTGTATTTTCTCATTTATTCTACTATTCATATTTTAATCACAAACATTGAAAAACATTAATGTTTTTATGAGAAAAATCTACTCATATAGTAACAACATGTATAAATGAGAGGAATACAAAAAGTGTCTATTAAATGATATTAATTTAGGAAATATGAAAAGTCATTTAGATTTCAAATCATTATGGCATGAGATAACATTATATATATATATATATATATATATATATATATATATATATATATATATATATATATATATATATATACATACATACATACATACATACATACATACATACATACACAGACACATAAAGATAACAATGTTAATAGTCTTTTATCAAAAATCTTTTGCGTGGTGTGGAGTTTATGATTCAAATATTGCAATGTATATTTTTCTTGAAATAATTGCTATATTAGTAGTTTTTCTCACAACAATCATTCTTGTGGTTGAAAAGTTTTCGATTCAAATATGAGTTTGTGATTTAAAAATGAAGTTGAACAAATAAGTTTTTCGCATCAACGGTATTTGTAATGTGAATTTTTCTTTAGATTATAGTGCTTGAAATAGGAATTAGAACTAAACGATCCGGAAAAAGGTAACAAAATGGTAATTTGATAATTTTTTCGACGAACTAAATCTATCATTCTTTTGTTGATTTCTATATTTTTTCTAAATTGTTTATACAAACATTTTGTACGGTTTAGGAGTGTTTGACATGTTTTTTGAAAATAAATATTATAATAGATGTTTCATTGTTTTTATGTTATTAAAAGTTGTAGTAATTATTATTTCATATTATTTATTATTCATTGGGTTGTGTGTGTGTATGTAATCATAATCTAATAAATAATAAATAACATAAATTAATAGTTACTACAATTTTGAATAACATAAAAACAATGAAACATTTATTATAACATTTATTTTGAAAAAACACATTAAAAATTCCTAAATTGTATAAAATGTTTGTAGAAACAATTTCAAAGATGTATTGAAATCAACAAAAGAATAGTATATTTAATTCATCGAAAATCATCAAAATGTTTGTAGAAACAATTTCAAATATATATAAAAACCAACAAAATAATAATATATTTAGTTCATTGAAAATCATCAATTTCTCATTTTTTTCGTCAATTAATTTTACTTCTCATTTCAAACACTTTAATCCAAAGTAAAATATAGATTGGACTTACATTGATGCGACAAACTCATTTCTTCAACTCTTTATATTTGAATCGCAAACTCTTCAACGACATGAATAGTTTTTTAGAGAAAATACTACTAATATAGCTATTTTCCCAAAAAAAATGTACATCTATAACATGGTAAAGTTCTAATCATTTTAAAACAATAAAGACAAAATCGAAAATTAACCTACAACATGGTGGAATTCTCACAAGTTTATAAATATATATAGCCAAAACGAAAATAAGCCTATGCCATTGTTGAGCTCTCATGCTTATATTCTAGATAACATAACAAAAATTGAAGAGATGCAAGTTGAAGTAATCAAGTGTGGAATAGTTCTTATATAGGCAAAATATTTTAAATGAGCAAAAACAATTAATTAGCATAAGATGAAGAGATATGAGTTACAAATAAATATTTAAGTAGTATAAGATGAAAAGTTGGGAGTTTCAAATGAATATGATGCAAGTATTTAATTTTCTTGATTCACAATGATTTGAATGGCCTCTATTATAAGAGTTACTAGGCGTATCCCCACGCGTTGCACATGAATAAAATATATTTGGTAAAATATATTAGCATATCATATAAGAATCTGAAAACATTAGATCTAATATAAATAGTTTAATTATAAATATGTCATCACAATATATATCATTTATCAATTATAACTTTTTCATCACAAAACTCAAACACAATATCATAATCATATATTTAATATAATATAATATTATCAACATGTTAATTTAACCAACATCAATGAAACATCCAATAGTAATTTTGTATTATATATTGATAGTGTAATTAAAACATAAGAAAATGTCTTAACATGAATTAGCTCAACATCTAAAATAAAATAGAAATAAACATAGTAATAATAATACAAATGTTACCATTGAGAAAGAATTGTATTGGTATGACAATTTTTCTTCATGATTTTCATCAAAGGTAATGAATATAAACTTTTGCAGATTTTATTATGTAGTTACATTCGAATCATTACATTTCATTCTTTACCCTATCTATTATAAAAACTAACAATATACTTTGACTTCTAGATAATTTCACAAAATCAAACTTAAATACTTTCTTTAAACATAACTAACTCTAATTGATAATTAAAGAAAAAAGAATCACTTTTGTCTCTTGAATATAGTATCGTAGTATGAAGTTCTAAGAATTTGATATACATATAACACCATGCAAAAAAATGTTCTCTATATTTCTCTTTTTCATCCGATGAACACATAAATAACTAGAAAAAAAAAGAAATATTGAGGTAAGTTAATGAAACTCAAGCACGAAATCTCAAGGGATGTTAGCAAAATATATAAATGTGTTTCAAGTCTTATTTTCCTTCCTCTCATTCTTTAACTCAATCAAATTGATTTATCTCAATAAACTATATATACATCTATATTAACCATAATCACCGATTAAATAACATAAGTTAGAAAAACTATTAAGTTGTAGTAATTAATTAGTTGAGAATTGAAAGGTTTTTATTTATGATTAACCAATATAAATTACTAACCAATTAATTAGACTAAGTTGAAGAGTTTGGTAGTTTTATGGTTCAAGATAGATGACATATCTTGAACCACGTTGAATTATAAGGTATTTATTATAATAATTATAAATATTATAAAGATAAATATAAAAATAAAGAAAGATAACGATTTAATCAATTATAAATAATTTAATTAAATAAAATTGAAATTAATATATAAGAGATACTTAGTTTTATCAAACCATATGCTATTATTTCTATATACTATTTAAAAGTCAAAAAATTTAATCAATATAATATATTTCAATTAAAAACATTTCATTAAGTGCTTAATTGATTAATTTAAAAAACTTAAAATCTATTCAACTACCATACCCATAAATTATAACACCTTAAATAAACTACTTAATATAATTATTATGCAAGTCAAAAACTCTTGAATTATTGTAATTAATTAGTGGAAAGTTGAAGAGTTTTGGAAGTTTCAAATGAATATGGTGCAATTATGATTCATATCTTCAACCATATACATTTAAATACCTCTATGATATGATTTTTAATGATGATAATGATAATGCTAATGCTAATGACAATGATAATAATAAGATAATGATATAATGATAGTGATGATAATGATAATGATAACGATGATAGATTATAGATGATAGATGATTTTGGTCATTTATTTTAGATAACATTTTATAATGAATTCGATGCATAAAATAACTATAATTATATTTAGATCATGTTTTATAAAGTTTTATTATTTTTCTATTATGTTTATATTAAGTTTTAAATTATTAGCTTTTCTATTATATTATTACTATGTTTTAAATTAGTAGTTTTTTTGTTCAACAATCTTATCCATGCTACGTTATTCAATCTAAAAATATCAATCAAACATCATAAAAATAAATATAAGATTAATGTTAAAAATGTAAGAATGATCACAATGAAAACATATAAATTCATAATTGAAGAAAGATCAAACAAAGCTACTAATTATTTGACCAGATGTTGGCAAATCAAGTCAATAGATAATTTATTGATAATAACATCATTCTTCATTCAAATAAACCAATACGTTGCAAAACTTCAAAAACATAAAAATTTAACTCAATCGTATTAAGAATCAAGAGAGATGAAATAGAGATAATACATCTTTCATCAGTTGATTGTCAAACTAATAAGAAATACAATCCATCATTATTTCTCGAAAATAAAAATATAAAAAATGCGAGAATAAAATAAGTATTAATGCATTCGTAGTTTAAATAAACCAACATGTTGCAATATTTCAAAAACTTAAAAATCAAATTCAATCACATTAAGAATCAAGAAAGATGAAATAGAGATAATATGTATTTTCCATCATATTGATAGTCAAACTAATAAGATACACAATTCATCATTATTTCAATCTTGAAAATAAAAATCTAAAAACGAGAGAATAAAATACGTATTGTTACCAAGAGAATATTGAGAGTAAAAATTGATTAAGTTAATCCTAAAATAAGAATAATATTGGGAGTACGATGTCAACTTTGGATTGAACCAAAATGATTAAAAACAAAATATAATATTTGGTTAACTGAATACTTACGTTTGTATTGACATGAAACTCGTAAGGAATCTTCGGCGACTTTAAGATCAAATGACATTGGATTATGAGAGCTTTTGAAGCTTGAATAAACATATGTTTTATAAACTATAAAATGAGTTTTTGAATGAATTTATAGTGAATGAAATAAAATTAGTAATTGTCATTAATTTAGGGGATATGAAAAGTTTGTAGGTTTCAAATCAATATGGTTTGAGATATCAACTTATCTCTAACCACATGATTTTGATGGCCTCTTTTATAAGTATAGATATAGAATATAGAATATAGAATATAGATATAGATATAGATATAGATATAGATGATTGATTATATATAGATACATATATTTCATTCATGAAGTTTATCTAACTCTATTTATTTGAATAATATATATATATTATATATCTTATATTATATCTTATAAAGGAAGCATTTTTTCTCTCACCACATGCATTTGAAACCTCCATGACCTTTCAAATTCCCACTTAATATAATCAATCTATTAATTTAAATATTTTATCACATTAATTTGAGATTTTTTTTATTTATCCCACATTGCTTCACATACATATATGACCTCTTCTCTTTCTCTTATATAATACAATTCATTTGTTTTCATTATCCATCAAACTTGATCTTTCAAGTCTATTATTAATTTATGATCATTTTATCATAGAAACCTTCTTTTATCGTAAGTTTTAAAAGATTTTTACTATTTAGTTTCAACTCTAAAAAGTATTGAAACTCAAAAGTAAAAATTAAAATTAGTTAAAACTTTTAAAAAGTTGACTAGGTTGGAAGTTTATAGTACGTTGTTTTTAAAAAGTGACATCGGTGTAAACATTTTTGGTTCACCTATATGTATATGCGTAGTTAGTTCCTTACCTAAAACTTTTAAAAACTTGACTAATGTTAAAGTTTATAGTGTGTCGTTGGTAATAAGTGATACTGGTGTAAACATTTGTCGACTTACCAATATGTATATATGTAGAAATTTTATTAAAACTAAAAAATGAAGATGAATATTACTAAAAAATTGAACTTTATATATAATCTAAACGTATAATATATTAAACATAAATTCTTATCATAATAGATATCATGTTTGCATACAAAACTCGAAAAAGTTACATAACAACTTTTTTAAATTCAATTATAAATAGATAGTCAAACATTAAAACCTAGAAAAATGCTATTAAAATCTATTATTAATTAGTGGTCAATTTATCATAAAAAATATATTTTTATCTCAAAGTTTTAACAATTATCCTATTTCAAAATCATCGAAACTAAAAAGATGAATATTTACATGAGTTAAAAACTATTAAAATAACAATTGAGTTGCACGTTCATATTAAGTCGTGGCCACAGTTCGATGTGTGATGACAACGTTGTAAACATTTTATTTCGTTTTCATAAGATTTATGCACATCGAACTTTCAAACAATAATCCTTCAAAGTTCAAACAAATATGTTTATATCTATAAATATTATAATAGATGTCATTTAATCAATATAGTTTAAGATGAATTGTTATCATGTACCACATTAATTTTAATTTATTAGAAAAAATAGTTCGAAGTGGACATCGGTTAGTACCCGTCCAACTTTTACGAAAACGATGCTAAAACTAAAACCAAAGGTTCATGGAATGTTGCAACTGATTCCTAATCTGGTTACAATCAAGAACACAAAAGAACAAAGATATGAGAGAAATGATTTTAACATCTCTACTTATAGATGTCTTATTTCCTTGAAATTTGTTTATTAAGCTATGTGGGATGAAAATTAAATTAGTCTCTTTACTTATAGATGTTTGATTTCTCTTCAGTTGTGTTTTTAAGCGATATGGGATAACAAAATGACACAAAATAACACACTATGAAGGAAATTTTGATCCCACATCGTCATGATAAACTAACTCAATAAGCTTTTTTATTCTATAAATAAAGGTCCCCCTCTAGTTAAAACAATTATATAAATCATTTGATATTTTTTACTCTTGGAAATATTTCCAAATATTAAAGTTCAATGAAATATATAGTTAAAATTTCTTATCTTAAACCAAATTTATGTATTATCGTATAGTTAAAAATAACGAAGAGATTTTTCTATATATATATATATATATATACATATATATATATATATATATATATATATATATATATTAATTTGGTATAAGAATAACATGCATTTGTTTATATTCTAACTAATAAAAAATTATCCTGCGCAACGCGCGGGCATTCGCCTAGTTTATTATAAAAGTGACACACGTAATGAATCTATTTTGTAATATTATTTGACAGCACCCTAATGGACAGCTGCGAAGCATGGCTGTGTTCCGTGAATTCGATGTGAAAGAGAATCGTTGACATATCCAACATTTATCTCACTTAATTTTCCAAGATCTTTTGCTATTCAAAATACGAAATATTAATATCATATAAGATAATATATGACAACTAATATAAAAATTAACTCGAATTTTAAAAGTGTGATATAATATCCAAATTCCGAAGATTAATCACCAATGTGATTGCATCGCATAACATTCGTTTCCAATTAATCTGTGTCAACTCTTATATGTATTTATATTAAAGAAAATTTAACTGTAAACATAAATTGATGTTGCCCAGACAAAATAAATCGAAAATCCTCTCAAAATTTGTAAAATTGTTATAATCGGGGGCTTAACAACGGGTGCTACTATCTATCAAACTGTTGGTTGGTGTGGTGGGACCGTAGGAGTTTAATTAGGCACACGTGCATGGGATGATAGGTACAACAACTAGCGTGCATGGGCTGAATCTGTTTTTAATTTCTGACTTTCTATCACTTGTCTTTCAGTCACTCTCTTTCTCTCTCTTCACATCTTTTCATATATATATAAATATATATATATATATATATATATATATATATATATATATATATATATATATATATATATATATATATATATATATATATATAGAGGGAGGGGATCAACATAGAACCTCATTTTATGCATAGAATCATAGAACCCCTTTTTAAGCCATTGGATCAATTAATCAATGGATATGATTAAAAGGGTGCACAATAAGATCATGCACACTAATCCATGGAATTACATACTGGCAAGGGTATAATGGGGATTATTCACTACCACAAAAGCGATCATCACGTGAAGAACAGATGGGGATCGATAGCAAGATCTCATTCTGATTCAATTCCATTTATTTCAGTTACCATTCTAATTCAAATCAACAAAGCAAATCATGGAACCTGATATCTAATCCCATATTATCATGTATCAGTTCCAATTAATCATATATTCGATCCTATTGAAAAATTCTGGCCATATCGCATCTCTTCTCGCTATCAAAAGGATTTCTGTCATCTGTACTAGTGATAACTTCGAATTGAATCCAGAAATCGATTTTGATTGTATCTCTTCTGCCTGGATTGATCGACTTAGGTGAAGGCGATTCCAGAAATCAATTTGATTTCAGAAATTGAGATAAAAATCACATCCACCTGCTACTCTCGAGATTGAGAACGAGATAGAAATCACCTCCACCTGCACCTGCTACAATCGAGATTGAGAACGAGATAGAGATCGAAACAAAGGGATCAATGGAGAGAAAGAGAGAGAGAGAGAGAGAGAGAGATCGAGACAGATGGATCAGAGAGATAGAGAAAAATCTATGTTGATCTATGTTCAGTAATGAACATTTGAGGTGATTCAGAAATCAATTTCATTCATGTTTACTACTGAACAGTCGAGATCGAGAATGAAAGAGAGAGATCGAGACACAAGGATCAAGGAAGAGAACGAGAGAGAGATCAAGATAGATGGATCAGAGAGACAAAAAAATCTATGTTGATCATGTTCAGTAATGAACATTTGACGCAATTCCATAAATCAATTTCATTCATGTTCACTACTGAACAGTCGAGATCGAGAATGAAAGAGAGAAAGAGAGAGATCGAGACAGAGGGATCAAGGAAGAGAAAGAGATCGAGATCGAGATAGATGGATCGATGAATACATGTTCGTAAATGAACATACGTTCAATAATGAACATTTGTTCATTAATGAACATATGTTCATAAATGAACATGTGTTCATCCATTAAGATTATTCATTTTTGTTCCTGTTCTTAACATCAACCTACTACTTTTCTCCTATCCTTATAATGTCATTTTTAACTGGTACCATCATTCTATGATATTATGTTCATGAATGAACATATGTTCACTGATGAACATATGTTCACTGATGAACATATGTTACCAATACGCTATAAACATAATAATCAAATCAAATTACATTGTTCTGTTTTTAAGAAGCATCAAAATCGGTTTGTTTGTTGATCGAATTTGTGGAAATCGATTTGAAATACCTTGGCTTGATCTTCGTTTTGGTCGTAATCTGTGGATACCGTTTTGGTCAGGAGTGAAATCTTGATTATGAGGTCGTGATTTTGATTCAGTTATTCGTGGTTTTTTATTACCTTGGCTTGATCTTCGTTTTGGTCGTAATCTGTGGATACCGTTTTGGTCAGGAGTGAAATCTTGATTATGAGGTCGTGATTTTGATTCAGTTATTCGTGGTTTTTTATTACTATTCAGCTAAGAAATTAACAGATTTTCTATATTTAAGGGATTTGTTTTTGTTCCTATTTTTAAGCAACGATTTTAGTTTTCTTTTTTAATTAAGTAGTTGTTAAATGACGATCATAACCCTAGCCCTAATTATTTGATCTAATGGTTGATAAGGTGGTTCTATGGTTCTATGCATAAAAATGGTTCTATGTTGAACCCACCCCTATATATATATATATATATATATATATATATATATATATATATATATATATATATATATATATATATATATATATATATATATATATATATGTTGAGTTCAATAAAGAACCAATTTAAAACAAGAAACCAATGAACCAATCGTGTGGTCGGAATACAAAATATCGACGGTTAGAAAAAAGGATGTACATTTACTAGTTAGACGCAAATGTAAAGAATTATAGCAAAAAACTCATTTCGTTTTTTATGTTTTTTTTTAATTTTTAAGCTTATTATTTTTTCGAAAAAAACTAAATATACCAAAATTCATAATTTTTCATCCTTTACAAATAGACATCCATATTGATATACAAAACTTTTTGTTTTTTTTATACTTCAAGTTCGTCCAGATTCATCATGCGAATCTGAATTGAACTGTATTGTTTTAAATATATTCATTCACATATAAATTACAATTCTATTCGATTTTTTTTCAATAATTTTTTACCAATCACATGTGAATTTTAAGTAAATAATTTTGAATTTCAGTTAATTCAATTGTATGACATCAAAGGTTGAAATAATAAAAATATAAGTGTTATTTCTTGAATTCATATCTGAATCAAAGAATGTTTTTAAATTTACATGAGTTGTTATTGAATGATTTACAATTATTGAAAAAATTGAATTCAATGACTAATTACATGTGAATTATCTTGCATACAAATTTAGTACAGTTTATATTTACATTGTGAATTTTAACCGTTTTCTTGTTTTAGACATGTTAATTCACATATAAATGGTAATTATACCCAACTTTTTCAACAATTTTTTATAATTCACATGTGAATTTTAAGCAAATTAATTTGCAAATCTAAATTATTTCATTTGTGTATGATCAAAAGGTTAAAAATAGTGTGCATCTAATTTTACATATATTAATTCACATATAAATGATAATTGTACCCCATTTTTTCAGCAATTTTTTATTCATTCACGTGTAAGTTTAAGTAAATTAATTTGTGAATCTTAGTTAATTCAATTATATATTATCCAAATGTTGAAATTGTAAAGAATATAAAAGAATTTACTTAATTTCAATATGAAAATTTAGTGAGATTCACATCTGAATCTAAAAGTTTATTTAAATCACATAAGTTGATATTGAATGATCAATGATTGTTGAAAAAAATAATTTTAATGATCGTTCACATTTGAATAATCTTCTATAAAACTTGTTATAGTTCAGATTCACATTGATTAACTGTTGTGAATCTGAACAAGATTTTTGAATTTTTTTTTCCGTTTTTTCTATATTAATATGGATGTCTATTGAAAGAGAATAAAAAATTATGAATTTTGATATATTCGATTTTTTATTTCGATAAAAAATAAGCTCTAAAAATAGAAAAAAAATAAAAAAAAATGAATTGGGTTTTTTAGAATTATCCGCTACATGCGCGTTCAATTAAGAAATTTACAACCTTATCTCCAGCCGTCGATCATTTGAATCCCAACGCTCACGATTACGATTGGTTCCTTGGTTTCTTGTTTTATTTTGGTTCTTTATTGAACTCTTATATATATATATATATATATATATATATATATATATATATATATATATATATATATATATATATATATATATATATATATATATATGGGTAATTCTAGATGCACAAATTAATTTTCCATATACACGAAGATTAGACATTGATGGGATTGGGATTGATACTTTGACATACTTTTAGCTACAAGAACATATTTATATTTATAGGATTCATCATTTAATTACCATCACTTCAAAAATTATATATATATATATATATATATATATATATATATATATATATATATATATATATATATATATATATATATATATATATATATACTAGCTGCGTACCCGCGCAATGCAGCGGTAGCATATTGTTTCGTTTCGGCGCACCAGGGGTAGGGGTAGGGGTTTAAGGAAGTATGAAAGTTCTTTCTTTATTTGAGAGCATGAGGTGTTGTATGAAAGTTCAAATTGTTTGAACGGAAAACAGCAAGTCCACGATCAAACAACATGAATAATAGAAACATTTGAATTCAAGAGGGACATATGGGATAATTTAACTGAAATGAAGTTATTCTCAACCCCATGTTGAGACAATAACAACCTGAACGAAGAGATGACTATTGAGTGCATTAGAAATATCGCAAAACTAACCCATGACATCGTATTACTCAATAAAAAGGTCATGTATGTGCTTCTGTTGAATACAACCAGCCAAATCGGTAAAATTCAAAAAACAAAGATGATCACTAAGAGTTCTTGAAAAGATATACAAAAAATTAAAGATTTATGCAATTAACTACCTTTAATCCTATTATAATCTCAACTCATTGACATCATATTACTCAATTTGAAGTTTCAACACATAAATCTGAAGATGTAATTAAGTGGGATGCTGAGAAATAATGTTAGATTCATAGTATATTTTCTTTGACCCAATTAAGTATTACAGAAAAAACCAAAACTAAAAGGAGGTTACATTTCACAATATATCCTCTTTGACCCCTGCAGCATCCAAGTTATTAATTTCACAGTTTATCCTTTCTCTCTCTCTCTCTCTCTCTCTCTCTCTCTCTCTCTCTTTCTCTTTTGCACATCCATACACACGTTCACTATTTCTTGCCCTATAGCATTGTACTTCAAAGTCTGAAAATTTAAAACTTAGCTCCCGCCCAAGTTTGAAAATTTGCACTATAGCATTGTAATTCAAAAATTTTCAAATGAGGATATATTGAAACTATATATTGAAGCTTGCACTATAGTATTGTAATTTAAAATTTTTCAAATGATTCATAATTTCAAATTTTCAGACTTTTCAAATTATTCATAATTTCAGACTTTTCAAACTTTCATCATTTTCAAACTTTTAGTTTATTATCCGTTTTATAATCTTTCTGTTAACAACATATTGCAACTCACTACATTAACAAAAATACATCTTACAAGTGCATTCGTAGTCTCTCTTCATAGTCTCCATAATTATTAACAAAAATACATCTTACAAGCGGAGCCTATATATGCAAGAGTAGAGTCAACGTTTGAAATTTTTGGGAGAAGATTAGATACTTAACCTTAAAGATTAGATACTATTTATTGCACTTATATGCAAGAGTACGTTGCTATTTATTGCACTTAACCTTAAAGATTAGATACTTTCTGTCTTCAACAACACAGATAATGAGAAGCTTTGTTGATGAGACACATCCGAAAAACTTGGGTGGAAGCTGAGTTTAAAAATTTTCAAAGTTTTCAACTTTTAAAAATATGAAAAGCTTGGGCGGGAGCTACGTTTCAAAATTTTCAAAGTTTTCAAATTTTGAAAATCCGAAAAACTTGGGCGGGAGCTAAGTTTCAAAATTTTCAAAGTTTTCAAATTTTGAAAATCCGGAAAACTTGGACAGGAGCTAAGTTTCAAAAATTTCAATGTTTGAATATCCGAAAAACATGGGATATGTCTAGAAAGTTTAAAATATGTTGTTGTGCCTGGATGCTATGTTTTAATGTCAAATTTTATTCATTCTAAGCAACTTGTATTTAAAATAGCAACTTGTGTAATAATCAAATTTTATTTACATATACATAATGGAAAATATAGCCACATTTGAAAAATGCAACTTAAGAAATCTTAAAATGTTTACAAAAGCACTTATAGTGGCTAAAAAATTCATTTAGAGGGTGCTTCTCCGAATGTTGTTCGAAACTATTGCAACTACAACCGCAAACTCTTGATGAATATAGCTTAATGAAAAACATTCATGTACAGAGTACTACTATCAAACAACATGGGCCATTCCAAGTCGGTTGAAAAATCTGACAAAAAGATTAAAAAATATAATAAATTTTTAATCAGAAACAGGAGAATACTTCAAATTTAATTCATAAAGAAAGCTAATATTAATTTTCTCTTGGATGTATGCAAAAAAAATTAGTATGTATTCCACAACATCACCATACCATCGAGTTATCTACATTATAAAAAGTTTACTTACCAGAGTTTTGTTCAAGCAAGAATAAATTGGATACCCATAGTTAGCAGCAAATTAAGTAATTAACATAGAACATATACATATACAGGAACAAATCCAGAACCCATATTTCCGTAATTACCTGGGAAGAAAATAGCAGGTCTAAGGTTTTCAAATCCAGAACACAACCAAAAAATAGCAGGTCTAAGGTATTCGACAGTCACCAAGCATAAATACATAAGCTTAACATCAAATTTGTAATAGCAAGGAGCTTTGAAAACTCTAAGAAAACACAGAAAATTCTTCGGAAAACAGTATAAAAACTTCATTTTCAGAACCACCTCCATAAGCTTAACATCAAATTTGACCAAGGGGAAAGCGACCGTTAAATCTTCAAAAGAACCACACAGCAACACCCAACATATTCCAATATATGTATGCAAATTAACACCAGAATGTAGCAGCATCGGATAGGACTTAAGAAAACCAAACAGCTAATGGCATCAAAATCACCGGAGCTGTAGCTCTTTAAAACCATTTCAAATTCAAAAAACCTGTGCAAAAAGACACCCAAAACTCCAAACTCACACACACATGCCAAGAAGAAAAAAACCCCCACCCACCCAATTTGATGTTGCCAATCATTTATCAAAATCCAAAACCAACATCAGCCCTTAACCTGAAATCAAAAACTATGTTAGATAAAATATCAATAATTTGGTCACTCTTTCCTTCATATTTAGCAGAAAGGTCATTGAATTCTTGAACCTGCAAAACAAATTGACCAAAAATCACCATTCGTGCATTCTAGCATTGATGACTCAAAATTCGATTTCAGTTTTTACCGAGGTATAACTTCATTCCAGTTGAGGATAATATAACCACAATCCATAAATTCTGGAGGGCATGGATGTCATATTCACAAATTTTGAGCCAAATGATACATCTATTCAAGTTTCAATCTGAAAAAAAACTAACATGTTATTAGAGGTAATGAGTTTCTAAATGAAAAGATGAATTTTGTAGATAAAATAAATAATAGAATGAATCAATAAAAAAATGACAAAACAAACGAAATAACCTGTTAAAACTACTAAATGACAGATTATTTTTACCTTAATTTGATGCTTGTAAGAGCATGAGAGTCCAATGCTGGGAGGTTTTTCAACCACATAATCGTCAAAAGTAGAATTGGATCAAACAACATTAAAATATGGAAAAATGATGCAATAAATTCATTTTTTTGCTAAATCATTGTGCTCGAAACTTGTACCTTGATTATCACAAAAACCGGAAAGAAACAATCGAACCTGTAATAATTTAAGGTATTAGATTTACAGTTCAAGAAATCAAACCTGTGAGAATGGGGTTTATAGAAGAAGCTACAGCGTTGGAAGATTTCTTTGAGACATTTTGTCAAACACTTGGGATGCATGCTCTATAAAATCCTAAAATAACCATAAACCCATACTTTCGTAATTATCTGGGAAGAAAATAGCAGGTCTAAGGTTTTCAAATCCAGAAAACAACCAAAAAATAGCAGGTCTAAGGTACTCGACAGTCACCAAGCATAAATACATAAGCTTAACATCAAATTTCTTTCCTGAAAAACTTTTATGAGAAAATCAATACCAGTTACATAAAGGCACTTTGATAGACTCCTTCAACCTAATAAACAACATAGAGATAGGAATCGCTGATGAGGCATAGCGGTCGGGAAGCCAAGTCCGCAAAAGGGTTCAAATCGAGATGTGGTTGCTTAATTTTAGTTTATTAGGTGGTAAAATCAACC
>CM042009.1:57792886-57825500 GCA_023525715.1 Cichorium intybus
AAATGCGCTCGATTAACATGGTTAGAACTTCACCAAATTCATTCAGTTTCTTTTTTAATGGAGTGTCTTCTTCATCCTATGAATCAATTCAACAAAACATATAAATGTTGGATTAGGTGTCTAAGCCCATAACTATAATTAGTATATACTTGAATTGATAGTAGCCCAACCATTTTGGGTTGCCCTCAATAGTCCAAATGATATTAAGCTTAATAGAGTGAGAAAAATAAATAGTTTATTAATTTATTATGTGATGATAAATTAATTAGAAACTAGTTTGGAATTAATTAGAATTAATTTGAATTAATTTAGGATTAATTAAAAGTGCAGATATTGACTTGTAATTGTTCAATAGTTGAGAAATCGATAATTAGGGAATTATTTTAGATGAAAATTAAAGGATATAAATCATTAATTTTCAAAAATAATAAATATATATAAAACTTATATATGGCAGCTAAAATAGATTTGAATTTAAAGATAAAAGGTTTATCTAGTTTAAATTCAAATAAGGCTTATCTTTAAGGTTTATCCTTAATCACCTTTGAGGCTATAAAAACCCCTCCCTGGAGCCTCAAAACCTGCGCCAACTCTGTGAGACATTCCTCTGGATTTTTTCTCTTCTCTCTCATGCAGAATCTATAATCCTTCTATAAGGTTTTATAACGAGCTTTTCTTAATAAGACAATTAACATAATTACTTGGACTTTTCGGTGTGAACCATTAAAGGCACAACATTTGTGGTGCTTGCTTCCAAGAGATCTACAGGACAAGCAATAATTGTTATTTGCTATAATAACAATAAGGTATGTAATCCTAAACCCTTTTAGTATTTTCAATTTTTATAAATAGGGTTTCTTTTGATGTTCTTAGTTATAGGTTCGATAGTGAAAACATATATCCTTTTGAGGTTGCATGTGAACTTAAGAGTTTGAATTTATTTGTTTACCTAAATCCTATGTGTGGTATCAGAGCTTTAGTTTGTTTTCAATTGAATAACTATAATTGTTGAATTGATCAAGTTAGTGTTTATAGAAATTAAACCCTAAAGGCCATAAATTTCGACTTGGGTTAGGGTTTTTGAAACCCTAGCCTCCTCTCCTTTTTTATTTTTATTAGGGTTTTTAGGGTTTCCTTTTTTTGGTAATTATGATTAATTAAAAATTAAATAACTCATATGTAACACCCGACTTATTAACCAAAAACACCCCAAAATTTTTTTTTCATTTTGAAACCAAATATTTTACAATCAAAACACAAGTAGGGGTATTAGTTAATACAATACGAGTACAAGTGTATCACGAAGTACAATACATAATATTATACATCTTTAAGCCGGGCTGTCACATCAGTCACTAAGTCCTCAGTCACGGACTTTATCTTTTCCCTTCGCGGGATCACGCTCACCTGCAGGGACATATCACATAAACTGTGAGCTATAAAGCCCAGTGAGTAATCAAATCAAATACTACATGTATAAGAATAAAATTCTCTATACAAAGTCAAATATGTATTTCCATACAATACAAAATCAAACATGGCTCACGGGAAAATCCCGCTGTTGCCTAGACTCACGGCTGGTTCCGGTCTTGTCTATATAAGTTTAAATATGGCTCACGGGTTAGCCCGCTGTTGCCTAGACTCACGGCTGGTTCCGGTCTTGTCTATTTATTTTTATTGACTCACGGCTGGTTCCGGTATTGTCATAAAAGTTTGACTCACAGCTCCGTTCTTGTCTATTAAAGACTCACGGCTTATCTGGTATTGTCATATCAAATCAATTATCTGTCATTTTTCGTCCCCAAAACTATTTTCAATCCGCAGCTGCTCAACAATCATATATCACATCAAATACAAGTGAGATTACTCACCTGAAGGTTTGCTACAACTAGCGTTTAGCGGTTCTTGCCTTTCGATGTGTTTCGCGAAATCTTGTCCCGTACCTATAATTCATTCATTTCCACAATGATTATAGGTTAATAACTATTCTAATTAACTCTAATATAATAGAGTTCAATGATATATAATGCCTAGTTAATAAACTTTCCGTTTACTAACTTTATATGAATTTTACTATTCACCGAGGCATTCGGGTCGGTCTACAGTGCCCCCGAGGGGTCGAAAACTCAATATGAAAATTTTCCCAAACGTTTTAGACCATAACGAGCCTATGGTCCAAATTTGAGCTAAAACGGACAAGCCAAGCAAAAGTTAGCGTTTCAAAGTTCCTGCCTGGCCACTGCTCAGAGGGCGCACTGCGCCAAGGGGAGGGCGCACTGCGCCTGGGCGCACCCCGCCTGGCTTTGGGGCGCACTGCGCCTAGCGGCAGTGCAGACCCCCTGGCCAGTCGCGATTTATGCACTGTAGCTTGCAGATTTGGTCCATTAAGTGCTTATTTCTGTTCTTAATCACTTGGGGTTTGTTCCTAGGCTAAAACCTTACATATTTACAAGGTTTTTAACCATCAAAACACACTCAATCATCCATATGAAGAATTAGGGTTCTTAGTTCTAACAACCCCAAATCTTCAAATTCATCAATTATAACAACCTACTTCCATTTTGTTGAGTTAAGTACTTGTTATAATGACTTAATGGAAGTATCTAACCATTCTAACCACATGATCATGGCTGCAATTGCAGTTTTTGAGCTCCACATAACTCATCAAGAACAACAATCAAGAAATTGGAATATTTACCTCAAAAGCTTCCAATACTACCCTTTTTAGCCAAGGATCACAATCCAAGCTTCAAACCTTCAAGAAATCCTTCCAAACTTCTGCAGAATCGCACTTAGAACTTCTCCCGTAAGTGTTAAAATTCTGCACAAGTTCTTGCTTATATATCTCCAAGATTTGCACTTTGGTCCTTGAAGTTGCATATTTCAAAGTTTTGCCACAATTTACAAAAACTAATGACAAAATCACATTTTTATAACATTTTAAATCCAAGACTTAAAATATTATTACGAAACAAGTCCTTTTCTGTCCAAATGACCAAATTACCCTTTTGAGGTAAAATGACCATTTTGCCCTTTTTATTATAATTATATAATAAATACATTTTCGGCGTTACAAATTCTCCCCTCCTTTAAGAGATTTCGTCCCCGAAATCATACAAAAAGTTGAGGATATTTCTCCCTCATCTCACTTTCGGTCTCCCATGTCATGTCGGAACCTTTGTGATGACGCCAAAGTACTTTCACCATGCTAATCTTCTTATTCCGCAGCTGTCTTGTCTTGCGGTCTAGTATCCGTTCGGGTTGTTCCGGGTATCTCAGCTTTTCATCCACCTCAATTTCAGTAAGAGGCATATGTTGAGACTTGTCAAACAAAGTTTTCCTCAAATGGGACACATGGAATACGTCATGTATACCATGAAGTTCATCAGGTAACTCCAATCGATACGCCACGGCTCCAAGTCTTTGGGATATACGGAAAGGTCCAATGAAGCGAGGACTCAACTTTCCTTTCTTCCCAAAACGAATTAAGCCTTTCCAAGGAGATACTTTGAGCATAACCATATCTCCTACTTGGAATTCTATCGGTTTCACCCGCTTGTCTGCATACTGTTTCTGCCGATTCTGAGCTACCTTCAAATTTTCGCGTATCAATTTGATCTTTTCTTCAGTCTGTGCTACAATTTCAGGCCCAGCCAACGGCTTTTCCCCAACTTCAGTCCAGCAGGTCGGAGTACGACACGGTGCTCCATACAATGCTTCATACGGGGCCATCTGAATGCTGGAATGGTAGCTGTTATTGTACGCAAATTCCACTAAAGGTAAATGATCCTCCCAGCTTCCACCGAAGTCTATGACACAAGTCCTCAACATATCTTCCAAAGTTTGGATCGTTCTTTCACTCTGACCGTCGGTTTGCGGGTGATATGCGATACTCATAAGTATTTTTGTACCCAATCGCTTTTGAAGACTCTGCCAAAAATGAGAAGTAAATCTACTATCTCTGTCCGACACAATCGATGCTGGTAATCCATGCCGACAAATTACCTCGTCAACGTAGATTTTCGCCAGTTGATCTACTCTATACTTTTCTTTATATGGTATAAATTGTGCCGATTTAGTCAATCGATCCACAACTACCCATATAGAATCATAACCTCGCGGTGTCCGCGGCAATTTTGTCACAAAATCCATAGTAATATGGTCCCATTTCTTCTCTGGAACCGGCAATGGTTGTATTTCCCCGTACGGCTTCTGATGATTTGACTTAACTTGCAGACAAGTCAAACATCTTTCCACAAATCTTCCGACGTCCCTCTTCATTCCAGGCCACCAATACATCGGTTTTAGTGTCCGATACATCTTGGCACTGCCCGGATGAACCGCATAACGGCTATAGTGTGCATCTTCTAGAAGTAAACTCCGTGCTTCTCCTTGTTTCGGGACCCATATTCGACCTCTGAAGGTCTTCAATTTCTGCGCATTTTCTTCCAGATGCTTCAAGTATCCAACCATTCTTTCGCTCTTTACCTTCTCCGGCTTACATGCTTCTTCTTGTGCTACACGAATCAATTCGGGTAATCTGCTTACTACACCCATACATGCGGATGAAATTTTCAGAGGAGCTTCTTTTCTGCTTAGTGCATCTGCCACCACGTTCGCTTTACCAGGATGGTATTGAATTTCACAATCAAAGTCTTTCAGCAGATCCATCCACCTTTGCTGTCTCATACTAAGCTCCTTCTGATCGAAGAGGTACTTCAGGCTCTTATGATCAGTGTAAATGACAAACTTTACACCGTATAAATAATGCCTCCATAACTTCAATGCTATAACCACCGCAGCTAGTTCCAGATCATGAACGGGATACTTCTTCTCGGCATCTTTTAGTTGGCGGGACGCATAGGCTATGACCCGACCTTTCTGCATTAGAACACACCCAAGACCAATTCTAGAAGCATCGCTGTAGATCACATACTCTTCTCCGCTTTGTGGTAGAGCTAACACTGGTGCTTCACACAAAGACTGTTTCAGCTTTTGAAATGCTTCTTGTTGTTTTTCGGCCCACACGAACTTTTCACCTTTCTTAGTTAACTTGGTCAACGGAGCAGCTATCGAAGAGAAATTCTCGACAAATCTTCTATAATAGCCTGCTAAACCAAGGAAACTTCGTATTTCAGTTGGACTCCGGGGCGGTTCCCACTTCATCACGGCCTCGACCTTTGCTGGGTCGACTTTCACTCCTTCAGCATTGATTACATGGCCAAGGAATGGGACTTCTCTTAGCCAGAAATCACACTTGGAGAATTTCGCATACAGCTTTTCTTGACGAAGCAGCTCTAATATCTGTCGAAGGTGCACTTCATGCTCAGATTGGCTTCGGGAATACACCAAGATGTCATCAATAAACACTATCACCGAGGTATCAAGGAACGGACGACACACTCGGTTCATGAGATCCATGAATACGGCTGGAGCATTGGTTAATCCAAAAGGCATCACCAAAAACTCATAGTGACCGTATCGCGTTCTGAAAGCTGTCTTCGGAATGTCTGACTCCCTTATCTTCAACTGGTGGTATCCTGACCTCAGATCAATCTTGGAAAAGTAGGACGCGCCTTGTAGCTGATCAAACAAGTCGTCTATTCTGGGTAGCGGGTACTTGTTCTTCACCGTGATCTTGTTTAGCTCCCGATAGTCAATACACATGCGCATTGACCCATCTTTCTTCTTGACAAATAGAATAGGGGCTCCCCACGGCGATGTACTTGGTCTGATGAAACCCCTGTCTAACAATTCTTCCAGTTGCTTCCGCAGTTCCACCATCTCTGAAGGTGCTAAACGGTATGGAGCTCGAGCAACAGGAACAGCTCCCGGAATTAGTTCAATCGTGAACTCAACCTGTCGATCTGGTGGCAACCCTGGAAGTTCATCTGGAAACACATCTGGGAACTCATTCACCACATTCACATTCGCTACTCCCACTTTAATAGGTTGAGCTACTGATACATAAGCTAGATAGGACATGCCTCCTTTGCTGATACAGCTTCGAGCTTGAGCAAAAGAGATGACTGGCATCCGCAATCGAGGTCGTTCACCTTGAATTTTCATCCATTCCCCTTCCGGTGATAACAATGTAACACTTTTATTTCTGCAATCCACGTTAGCATAATTCGTTGCTAACCAATCCATCCCCACAATTACACCAAATTCATTGGTAGTCATCGGCTTCAAATCTATAGGGAAAACGGTCCCGTAGATTTTAAGCTGACAACCTTCCATATGTTCAGAAACCCAGACATATCGACCGTCTGCTATAGCCACTTCTAAACTTTCATCCATTGATGTTAACGGTACATTCAGGCGAGGCAACAAAGACTCCGATACGAAATAGTGAGTAGCCCCCGGATCAAAAATAACATATACAGGTATGGAATTAAGAGTGAAGATACCTGTCACCACATCCGTTTTCTCCCGGGCTTCCTCCACCGTCATCTGAAAAGCTCGCGAGGCCACCGGTCGTCCTCTGTTCTTCGGTTCTTCTTTCTTTCCAACATGGTCCTCTCTGGGTCTTTCACTGTATGCCCCAGATTTCAGTTGGGGACAGTTCAGTCGAATATGATCCGTAGCCCCGCATTGGAAACACCTACGGTCCGCCCGACAGTCCCGTATAGTATGACCCGTTTTTCCACAATTTCGGCAGATAAGCGACCCAGTATCGCTGCGACAACTGCCCGTGTGCCGTTTTCTACACTTTTCACACCACTTCCCTTCATCTCTTTGGCCTTTTCCCCTTGACCCGGATTGTTGCGACTTTTTCTGAGGCGTCCAACCTTGGTCTTCCGCCTTTCTTTTTGTTTCAACGGCTTTCTTTTCGTCTTCTTGTCGCTTTAATTCGGTCTCCCTTTCTGTGGCTCGATCCACCACTTGCCGGAAAGTAGTTAGTTTCAACGGTTGCACGATTTCTCTAATTCGGGTTGTCAACCCCCGAACATACTTGTCGATCTTTCTCTTTTCAGTGTAAATGTGGTGTTCAGCAAACCTAGCTTTCTCCAGAAAGCTAAGAGTATATTCCTGGACAGATCGGGAACCCTGTTCCAAATGCAGGAATGCATCCTCCAGCTTCTGAATAGCGACTTCCGAGCAGTATTCTTCATTAAACTTTGTCTTGAATTGCTCCCAAGGTATCGATTGGGACGAATCAAGATCCAATGATTTATAATAGGTTTGCCACCAATGTAGTGCGCCACTTGTAAGTTGGTTCGTGGCAAATTCCACTTTATCATCATCCGCACACTTGCTTACTCGGAACACCTTCTCAATATGCATGATCCATTCCATGGCTTTGACTGGATCATCTGTCCCCGAGAATTCCTTTGGTTTACAACCAAGGAAGGATTTATAAGTACACCCAATTTTCTTTGTCGAGGCTTCTCCGCCTTGAGTTTCTTTTACTGCCCGGGCACGACTTTCTCCCTGGCTTTCATCTTCTGGCTGCCTGTCATGAACACTTTTTGCAGCCTCTTCAGTAGGATCCGGATTTGCACTCGGGTTAGGATTGCCACTCGGGTTAGGGTTGTTCGATAGTACTGGCATCATTTGCCTAACCACTTCTTCCACAATGGCTCGTATATCAGGTGGATTTTTCCCCACCGGTTCCCTTGCTGGTGCTCTTCGCCCAACAGAGCCGCGTGACCTAGCTGGTCCACTTCTTGCAGTTCCACGTGACCTAGCTGGTCCACTTCTTGCAGTTCCACGCGAATTCACACCAGTAGGATTGCTTCGTGTATTTCTCATACTTCAAAATTTCAGCAACCCGTTAGATTACATATATAATAACAAACTTATATATATCTAACAGTCCAATTATCTTTGTTTCTCTCAAGGTTTAAGTCCAGGGATCTAATCTAAGACACCTAGTTCACTTAAACCACGGCTCTGATACCAACTTGTAACACCCGACTTATTAACCAAAAACACCCCAAAATTTTTTTTTCATTTTGAAACCAAATATTTTACAATCAAAACACAAGTAGGGGTATTAGTTAATACAATACGAGTACAAGTGTATCACGAAGTACAATACATAATATTATACATCTTTAAGCCGGGCTGTCACATCAGTCACTAAGTCCTCAGTCACGGACTTTATCTTTTCCCTTCGCGGGATCACGCTCACCTGCAGGGACATATCACATAAACTGTGAGCTATAAAGCCCAGTGAGTAATCAAATCAAATACTACATGTATAAGAATAAAATTCTCTATACAAAGTCAAATATGTATTTCCATACAATACAAAATCAAACATGGCTCACGGGTAAATCCCGCTGTTGCCTAGACTCACGGCTGGTTCCGGTCTTGTCTATATAAGTTTAAATATGGCTCACGGGTTAGCCCGCTGTTGCCTAGACTCACGGCTGGTTCCGGTCTTGTCTATTTATTTTTATTGACTCACGGCTGGTTCCGGTATTGTCATAAAAGTTTGACTCACAGCTCCGTTCTTGTCTATTAAAGACTCACGGCTTATCTGGTATTGTCATATCAAATCAATTATCTGTCATTTTTCGTCCCCAAAACTATTTTCAATCCGCAGCTGCTCAACAATCATATATCACATCAAATACAAGTGAGATTACTCACCTGAAGGTTTGCTACAACTAGCGTTTAACGGTTCTTGCCTTTCGATGTGTTTCGCGAAATCTTGTCCCGTACCTATAATTCATTCATTTCCACAATGATTATAGGTTAATAACTATTCTAATTAACTCTAATATAATAGAGTTCAATGATATATAATGCCTAGTTAATAAACTTTCCGTTTACTAACTTTATATGAATTTTACTATTCACCGAGGCATTCGGGTCGGTCTACAGTGCCCCCGAGGGGTCGAAAACTCAATATGAAAATTTTCCCAAACTTTTTAGACCATAACGAGCCTATGGTCCAAATTTGAGCTAAAACGGACAAGCCAAGCAAAAGTTAGCGTTTCAAAGTTCCTGCCTGGCCACTGCTCAGAGGGCGCACTGCGCCAAGGGGAGGGCGCACTGCGCCTGGGCGCACCCCGCCTGGCTTTGGGGCGCACTGCGCCTAGCGGCAGTGCAGACCCCCTGGCCAGTCGCGATTTATGCACTGTAGCTTGCAGATTTGGTCCATTAAGTGCTTATTTCTGTTCTTAATCACTTGGGGTTTGTTCCTAGGCAAAAAACCTTACATATTTACAAGGTTTTTAACCATCAAAACACACTCAATCATCCATATGAAGAATTAGGGTTCTTAGTTCTAACAACCCCAAATCTTCAAATTCATCAATTATAACAACCTACTTCCATTTTGTTGAGTTAAGTACTTGTTATAATGACTTAATGGAAGTATCTAACCATTCTAACCACATGATCATGGCTGCAATTGCAGTTTTTGAGCTCCACATAACTCATCAAGAACAACAATCAAGAAATTGGAATATTTACCTCAAAAGCTTCCAATACTACCCTTTTTAGCCAAGGATCACAATCCAAGCTTCAAACCTTCAAGAAATCCTTCCAAACTTCTGCAGAATCGCACTTAGAACTTCTCCCGTAAGTGTTAAAATTCTGCACAAGTTCTTGCTTATATATCTCCAAGATTTGCACTTTGGTCCTTGAAGTTGCATATTTCAAAGTTTTGCCACAATTTACAAAAACTAATGACAAAATCACATTTTTATAACATTTTAAATCCAAGACTTAAAATATTATTACGAAACAAGTCCTTTTCTGTCCAAATGACCAAATTACCCTTTTGAGGTAAAATGACCATTTTGCCCTTTTTATTATAATTATATAATAAATACATTTTCGGCGTTACATCATATATGAAAATGCCTAGTAATATCAAGTATTTTAGTCGTTGTTAGGCCCTATTCTTGGTGAAATTATATCATATATGTATTGGTATTTCTCACTTTTTGTGCTAGTGCTTGGATGCAAGAAAATGTTAAAACAGGGACTAAAAGCAGACAATTGGAAGAATTTTTGAGGATAAGGCCAAATCAGTCGAATGCATACACGCGCCGCGGGGATGAAGGTATGCGCGTCGCGCCACGTCAAAGATCTTGCGGTGAAGAGAAATTCAAACTACGAAAAAACGAGGATAAGGCAACACGCGCGACACGGCTAGAAGCTTTACGCGCCGCGGATTCTAATTTTTCACAAGTATAAATAGAGGTCATTAGGTCGAAATCAGCAGGCAATGAATGACCCCTAAGGTGGACTTAAGGCTTCTTTGACTCCAAGTTTCGGATTTCAGCAACATCTTTTGGTATTTCTTATGTTTTCACTTTAATTTCATTGTTAGTTTAGTTTAATTAGCTTATAGCTTAGTGTTTCTGGATTGTTTCAACCAGTAGCAGTAAGTTAAGTTTATTATTTTCGTCATTGAGTACCTTGGATCTTCCAGTTTTAGTTTTAATACGAGTAATCATTCAGTTTATGGTTTTGTTGCATTTTTCGGTATTTATTGTGTTTGGATGTGTTTTGAATGCAATTGGTTTGGGTGTTTGTTTCTGGATTTTGAGCTTTGTTTCTGATTTCAGTGAGCAATCTTAGGTTAGAACTTGGTTTGGTTTAGCTTAGTTTATGTTTGATTTGGATTTTGTACTTTGTTTGGAAATTGTCTTTTTAGTGTGTTTTTGGGAAAGTGGAGTTAGTCCCTCTGGCTGTAGCGTGACACTACCGTTAGTAAGCTATCGTCTTGTCTTGACCACCAAACTCTCGTGGATCGACCCTTACTACCGCTATACTAGTGTGTGTGATGTTTATTTTCTTATTTTTGATCGCACGACAACCTAGGTTAGACATGGTTCGTTCCATGATGAGTCGAGCTTCTCTTCCTATTCACTTCCGCGGGTGTGCCTTAGAGACAGCCACCCATATCCTCAATTTTGTCCCTACAAATAAGGTTTCCAAAACACCTCACGAGATGTGGACGGGGAAAGTTCCCTCGTTAGCACATATAAGAGTCTAGGTTGTGAAGCTTTCGTAAGACGAAAGACTCATGACAAGCTAGCAACTAGAAGTGAGAAGTGTATTTTCATTGGTTACCCAAAGCAGTCATTTGGATATTTGTTCTACAGACCTAATGAGAACGTGGTCTTTATAGCACGAATAGGGGTCTTTCGAGAGAGAGAGAGAATTCATATTCAAAGAGGACAGTGGGAGCACCATTGACCTTGAAGAAATTCAAGAGTCAACCAGTGAAGGAACCTTAAATTATACTAGCACTCAACCAGAGGAAGAAGTTCTTGTTGAACCAATAAATAATTCATTACCTCTTAGGCATTCCAGTAGAGTTAGCATGCCATCTGAGTTCTATGGTTTCCATATTACTACAGATGGTGATACATTTGTCAGTGATAGGACACTGATAAATTTTAATGAGCCAGCTAACTACAAGGAAGCAGTGGCAGGCCCTGAGACTGCTAAATGGAAAGTGGCAATGGACAACGAGATCTAGTCCATGTATGACAACCAAGTTAGGAATTTGGTTGATAATGTACCAGGTCGGAAGAGAGTTGGGTGCAAATGGATCTTCAAGAAGAAGACTGACATGGATAGAAAGGTACACACTTTCAAGGCTCGACTGGTTACGAAGGGATTCACTCAAACCCCGGGTGTTGACTATGATGAGACCTTCTCACCAGTAGCCAAGATAAAATCTATTAGGATAATGCTCGCCATAGCTGCCTTTCATGATTACGAAATTTGACAGATGGATGTCAAAACTGCTTTCCTTAAAGGTAAGTTGGCTGAGGATGTTTACATGAGTCAGCCAGAGGGTTTTATAGATGAAAAGTTTCCCAATAGAGTGTGCAAGCTTGAGAAATCCATCTATGAATTGAAACAAGCATCTCGTAGCTGGAATCTTTGCTTCCATGAGAAAGTCAAAGAGTTTGGTTTTTCTAAGAATGAAGATGAGTCTCGTGTGTATATCAAGGCTAGTGGGAGTATAGTAACTTTTATAGTATTATATGTCGATGACACATTACTCATGGGAAACGACATTCCAACCTTGCATTAAGTTAAGTCTTGGCTTGGAAAGTGTTTTGCCATGAAATACCTTGGAGAAGCAGCCTATATCCTTAGGATAAAAATTTTGAGAGATAGAAAGAAGTGGCTAATTGGACTTAGTCAAAGTACATACTTGGATAAGGTACTAAAGAGGTTTAATATGGAAAATTCCAAGAAAAAAGAGCTACATATCTAGAGCAATGCCAAATTGAATAAGACTCAAAGTCCTAGTAAAGATGAAGAGATAGCTGATATGAGTCGTGTACCTTACGCTTCGGCTGTAGGGTCGATCATGTACGTTATGACATGTACTTGCCCTAATGTGTCCTTTGCTTTGAGCATGGTCAGTCGCTATCAAGGAAATCTAGGCAAAGCTCATTGGACAACGGTTAAGAACGATCTCAAGTATTTGTGAAGGACGAAGGACATGCTTCTAGTCATTGGTGGCAGTGATATGTTGAGAGTGAGTGGGTATAGTGATGCCATTTTTAGACAGATAGAGACAACTTTCGTTCTTAGTCAGGCTGGGTGTTTCTCTTAAACGGTGGAGTGGTAACTTGGAAGAGTTCCAAATAGGAAATGGTGGCTGATTCAACGTGTGAATCATAGTACATAGCTGCAAGTGAAGCATCAAAGGAAGCGGCTTGGTAGAAGTTCATCGGTGACCTCGGAGTAGTCCCGACCATTCAGGAGCCAATGGAACTTTTCTGCGATAATGAAGGAGCGGTTGCCTTGAATAAGGAACTGGGAGATCATGGAAAGTCTAGACATATCGACAGAAAGTACCACTACATCAAACATAGAGTAGAAGAAGGTCATCTCATCGTGAAAAGGGTGTCATCTGAAGAGAACCCTGCAGATTCTTTGACAAAGGCTCTGAGTAGGGTCAAGCACAGTCAGCATGCTAGGAGCATTGGTCTAAGAGATGATATTAGTTTTAGTAGTTAGTTTGAAACTTGTGTTTCATTTTGCATGTTTTACTTCCCGAATAATATGATTATTCAAAATTCCACAATCTTTCATACTTTTGGAAGTAAGTAGTGAATTAAGACTGTCATGAATTGAATTGTAGATTGTCTAAGGATGTTAGACATAGCAATAGTATTGCTACAATGTTCAAGAGTACTTAGAAATGGGGATTTAAGTATTGGATAAACCCACGCTCAGAGAATTACTTCATAAATTCAATCACGTGTAATTCTGAGACGATAATATCTTATGATCTTAAAATGGAGATATATGAGTTGTAATTTACAAGTCGGTTGTACATTGGTAGTGCGTAAACGCATTAGTAACTTAATGTTATAAAATGCATTGTCATGCATGATGTGATGAGTAAAGGATACAACCATATTAGTCAAAGTTTATTCGTTCCTTTTGCCCTATCGGGAAAAGCGATATCTTTGGGCCCCTCGGTGATTTGGCGTTGACTTATAGTGCTGGGCCTAGCCAGGACTAAATTGATGTGTTTAAATAGAAGTCCTATATCATCACAAATCAGAAATCAGGAAACAAAGTCTTGGATAATGAGATTGATTACAATCCATGTCTCATGTCCGAATGATATCTAGCAGAACGGAGGATTATATGATCACTTATCTTAGGACGCGTAACTGACTGGGTTAGAGTTCGACAACAGCTTTTGGAAGCTATAATTTGCTGATCGATTAAGAAGTTATACTGGTAGTTATAGTTATAAGACTTACCCAAGTGGGAGACTGTTGGATTAGGTGTCTAAGCCCATAACTATAATTGGTATATACTTGAATTGATAGTAGCACAGTCCTTTTAGGTTGCCTTCAATAATCCAAATGGTATTGAGGTTAATAGAGAGAGAGAGAGAGAGAAATAAATAGTTTAATAATTTATTATGTGATGATAAATTAATTAGAAACTAGTTTGGAATTAATTAGAATTAATTGGAATTAATATGAATTAATTTGGGATTAATTAAAAGTGCAGGGGCTGAATTGTAATTGTTCAATATTGAGAAATGGATAATTGTGGGGAATTATTTTGGACGAAAATTAAAGGATATAAATCCTTAATTTTCGAAAATAATAAATATATATAAAAGTTATATATGGCAGCTAAAAGGGATTTGAATTTAAAGATAAAAGGTTTATCCAATTTAAATTTAAATAAGGTTTATCTTTATGGATTATCCTTAATCACCCTTGAGGCTATAAAAACCCCTCCCTAGAGCCTCAAAACCTGCGCCAACTCTATGAGACATTCCTCTGGAGTTTTTCTATTCTCTCTTAAGCAGAATCTATAATCTTTCTCTAAGGTTTTATAGCGAGCTTTTCTTAATAAGACAATTAAGATAATTAACCTAATTACTTGGACTTTTGGGTGTGAACCATTAGAGACACGATATTTGTGGTGCTTGCTTCCTAGAGATATACAGGACAAGGAATAATTGTTATTTGCTATAATAACAATAAGGTATGTAATTCTAAACCATTTTAGTATTTTTTGATTTTTATAACTAGGGTTTCTTTTGATGTTCTTAGTTATAGGTTCAATAGTGAAAACATAGATCATTTTTAGGTTGCATGTGAACTTAAGAGTTTGAGTTTATTTGTTTGCCTAAATCCTATCAATAAATGCGATTGATTTACCAAAAAAGAATCAACGAAAAAAAGAAATCATTACATAATATATAATCAAAATCATCAGACTTTTGGAGGAAATAGAAATGGGCAAGGATGACTTCTGGTTCTTTAGCATATTAAACAAAGCAACAATAACAATGTTCAATTCATGAATCTATTTGCAGATTTTCTTCAGATAAGGGAAATTATTTTTACCTTGATTCTCTTTCTGCCTGCATCAAAACCAAAGCTAGTGTGTTTGAAATTGTAGATACAATTAAGTGGCTCAAAATCCTGTTAATAATATACACAAAGCACCATCTGTAAGAAGATCAAACATATTATGCCCACTGATGATACATAATTTATGGTACTGAAGTTTCGATTCAAAGGATGAAGAAAAAAGATAAAGCAAAGGGAATGCTCGATGAACCAATGCAGTTCTAAGAACACATAAACTAAATTAGAAACGGATAGATACCTTGATTTACGAGGACGATGCATACTACGATCTGATGACAATGAGGAAGTTAACAGCTTGTACAATCATATCTAGCAGCTTAGTTTATCTACTTTCTTAGTTCATTATCCAAGTGAAACATACTCGGTGATTGCAGTACCAAAAACAAAAAGAAAAACATAAGAAACTAGAGTACATTGCTATTATCCAAGTAATCTAGTTTCAAAGTACATACTACTAGCTGTTGACCATTACATGAGAAGTGAAGAACATGAGAGAAAAAGAAGAAAAATAACTAAGAATCATAGAGGCTGAAGAGTAATATGATGTAGAACCAAAAAAAGCAAAAAAAACGCGGTTCTAACCATAAAAACAAGAAAAAAAACCAAGTGAGGAAGTGAAGTGATCTTGAGAAGAAGAATAATCAGGAAAATGGTTTGCAACAGCGGTTTTAACCACAGAAACTTAAAACTAACAGAAAAATTGCGATTTACAACTTACCAATTTGACTTCAACAAATACCAATTTATAGTAATCGATTGATGAGGAAGGATGAACTGATGTTATGAACATATTATACCTTCAGTGCATCGATGAACTAAGACGACGAGCAAGATCCCATACATTGCCCTGACAAACTAAGACGACGAACACAACAACTCATCAGTGCATCGACTTCGATTTCTTGTGCAGTTTCCCATTTTCATCACTTCATCGTCTTCCTCAGTTCAAGTGTTGTTGTCGCTGATTTGGGGAGAAATTAGGTTAAGGAACCGGATGTGTTGGTGTCGCTGATTTGGGGGGAAAGAAGAAAAAAGTTGGAGGGGGGGGGGGAAAGAAAAGTGTTGAAATTGGGAATCAAAAAATTTGCGCCATAATCATCGACGACTTGGAGAGGGAGGTCCGAATTCCATCTTTGATTCCTCGATGTTTAATTAAGTATTGGCCAAAATTTGCGACGGATTGGAGAGGGCCCAATTCCGTGTCTGATCTGTGTCTAATCCCTCTCTAATGTTGCGAAAAATCTGACTTTCTAACCCTAACGAATTCTGTATCTAATCCCTCTCTGATTTGCTATGGAAAATTTTTCGTGTCTAATCTATCTCTAAAACCATGTTTCTAGTAGTGTTACTAGAGGACAGTTGAATGCGGTTCTTGCTCGCAAGCAGAAACTAGCACGTATTCATAGTTGAGAGTTTTAGGTTTTACTTTAAGTTTTTAATTATCATTTAAGGATTTCAATTATTGTTTTTAGGATTTTGATTATCATTTTAGGATTTTAATTATTGTTTTCAGGATTTAAATTCCCGTTTGTAATGGTATGCTTTTTTAAATGAAATGTTATTTTTCTATTCTAGTTTTATTTATTTACTTTTAAGATGGTACTTTTTTTTAAATAAACTTTTGTGGATCAGGAGCGTTGAGAAATAAGAGTTTCTTGTGTTTTGGATTAAAAAGAAGAAAATGAAAGAAAAGAGAAAAACTGATATGACGCATATGTGTCAAGTGAGTAGAGAGGGTTCCCAAAGATAGGTTCACCCTACCCTACGGTATTTTTGTGAACCGCTTGTTCGAGTTCCAGACTTTCTATAATCCTAATTTCGAATGGTGATGTTTTGCGAAGTAATCCTAATAATAGATTTCTTTACCCGTTTATAACCTCAAACCTATGAATTTCAGTTTTGTAAGGTTGATGAGTCCTAAAAGGAGGATTTTTAGATTTATAAAGAGCTAACATGCTTACATCTACATACTATTTTTAAGTCAAACGGCTATTGTTTCATTCTTGATCGTGAAGACCCACATCAAGTAGCTATGAGTCATTTGAATGGTGTCTCTAATCATTTATGCTATTATGCCAACGTGAGGTGATCATTAAAGGGACCAAAGTCCTCTAAAGTCCTAGCACCTCTAAAATACGATTACTTTGAAGCGACATAGATGGTCCATTACTGACCTTAGAACTTCTAATCTTATTAATGAGCATTTGCCTCTTTCTATACAGCCCACACAATTTTCATTTACATGAAGTTTCCTTAGGTTTCATCGTTACTCTCTTGTTTCATACTTGGTTTTCGTAGATCTCAATCATCTCATCCTTATTTTCTCCCAACATTTTGGAACACTAGTTTTATGTCTTAAGCAACATAAAATCAAAATCCATAAAATAAAAATATAAAAAGTTATTAAACTAATAAAAAATTCCAATCATAAACAAGTTCCATAATGTAAAAACAAGATTCGACTAGTGAAATTGATTGAAAGATAAAGATATAAAAATGATGGGGTAGGCTTGTGAAATTTTGGTGAACACAAATCTTATCCAAAATGGTTAACATATATGTATTATGATGCGGCGTCGGCAATAGCAAAATCAAATACATCACTCTTCACCTTGTCAAATTTGACTTTTAGGGTTACAAGGGTCCGACGCTTGAGTTTGTCGTGACCCCAATAACGATTTACGCTTATTTTTTAATTTAATAATTAAATCTCGAACTAACAATTATTGCGATATATTTTTTCGAAGAATACACTTTAAAATATACCCAATAATGTGTATTGTTGATATATGTGCATGATCAACTTATAAAGTGTTTGTTTGATAGTCAGAGGGAACATGGGGTGTGTTCCTCGTCAGGTCAGTTCGGGAATGCGGTAAACACCCCCTCCCCCTGCGCTCCCTTCCTGCGTCCTGCCTCCTACGTCCCCTAACGTCTCCACTGACATGCCATGAACGGTCTTTTGACCGTTGAATTCGAATGTCGGCCAATTAAACAATTTTTTTAAATTACAAAAACTCTTATCTTTTACACCTATAAATACCATGCACCATTACACATTCGAACGCGGCAAACCAACACCCCCCCCCCCCCCACCCCCAATGCACACACAATTAAAATGTAAAACATTTTAAAAATCTACGCCACTATAACCGCCAACAATTTATAAAAAAAACTTTATCCTAACTCTTTGAGTTCTGTCTACAATTTCTTTAATTCTATAATTGATTTATCACAAAACACAATGTCTTGTTCCACCACACCATCTTTTGATATTTTTTCCAAGTTGATCATACATCCTATTACCCACATCTCGAATCATCCCCAAAATACAGTTTACCCTATGTTCACCGTTTTACATACCTCCACGAAATCTTTTTAAAATACTCAAACCCTTACTGGAGGCCTAACTATCACCCTTTCTAGAAACCCAACCCTCACCCCTTACAGAAACATATAATGACGACGCTGCAGTTATCCATAAAACGAAACCCGAATCGATGGGATCCCGATAGAAAAAGGGTAAAAAATCTCAAGTTAACTTGAAAGGTCCGACTCCTCTTAGAAAGTGGACTCCAAAAGAAGAGACGACATTGTCAACTGCTTAGATTGACTCCATGACGCATTCGAGAAACAACAATTCACAAAAAGTCGATAACTTTTAGAGCATGGTTGAGGAAAAATTCAACGAAGTGATGCGTCGAAACATCTTGGACGAAACACCAATTTACTTCCAAGTGGAGGGATTTTAACAAAAAGTTGTCGAAATTTATCGGCATTTTCAACAACTTATTGTGAAATCGGAAAAGTGGGGAAAGTGATGAAACCATATTGAAAAAAGATCTTGAGCAGTACCATATGCCAAGCAATCATGAGTTAACGTTTCTCAAATTCGTAGTTTGGAATATTGTTAGGGCGAGGTGGTCAGCAACACCTCTTTATGTTAAGCCATATTTGAAACAAAACAAAACTTCTCATTAGGGAGACCAAATAGGGTCGTCGTCTGCACGGTACTTTTATGATCTCAATGACTCCGATTATTTCGAAGAAGAATTGCATCACCCTATCTGGAGAGATAAAGCAAGAAAAGCCACTTCATCATAAAAAATTCGATTTTATTGGCTTAAATAGTTCTAGAATTATCTGGAAACATAAGCATGTCTGCTCAAACTTACAAAAGACCAAGTGACATTCGAAAAACAAAAGTATGAAGCAAGGAAAAAGGAGCGCAAGCAGAAAATAGAGATAAAATTTTTGGCGTAAAACAAAAAGATTGAATAAGTTCAAATGACGATTCGAGCCATGCAATTGAAAATTGGAAAGAAAATATCAAAACTGCAAGATGTAATTTTTTTTACATATTTCCTATTTGCATATTTTGTGTTTCTTATTTTTTGTTTCTGTAATGTAGCTTAATTTTAATTTCAATGAAATGGTTATGTTTTATTTTATATTTGTAGTTTTTAAATTAATTTTAATTGTGTTAAAATATTTAAATTTAAAAATAAAAACATCGATGTGGGGATATGAGAAATGTATGTTCACCAAATGGAGAAAGGGGTGTGAGAATGTTGATGTGGAATGTGGCCATGTGAGGTGTATACGACTACCAGCCTTAAGGCTCGTTGGTATGGAAGCTCCACACACTACGAAGAGATAACGTGGAGGTGTGGGCACCGTAGTGAATAACCGCCCACTCCCCTTGCCACCGTACGTTTTCTCACAACACCTCTCCATTTACATCGTATAGGAAAACCCCCTCCTTTTTTCTTCTAACTCACTAACTTGTATAGTCCTAACATTTTTATCGGGAAGGGATATGGAGTGACTATTTCCTATGTACAAGGAAAAATGTGGGAAAGTGACTAGGCGTTAAGATGACACAAAAAAAATAATAATAATAATAAACGATGTGAGATGACCATACCTCCCGACCTAAGAGGTTGAATGAGACCACAATACACTTCATTTAAACAAACATATAACACAATTTCTTTGCGATTCATTTAATAAGAAAATTTAACTTGTAAATAATGTCATACGTATTTCCCCTTTCTCTAATATACTTATTGGTTCACCGTTTTCACTTCTTTCGAATTTTGATGTGTCATACATATTTCTCATCACTAATGTGGGCAACCAAGGTCGTGGTCCAAACTTTTCCAAAGGGAGTTCAAAAATTGGAACTTTAATTAGTCATTGGATGCCTTAGAAACTTTAACTTTGCCTTACTTGCTAAATGTCTAGATGATAGTGGAGGATAAAGGTATATGCAAATGGTTTGTTGTCCCAAATCATATGTACTATCCATAAATTTAACAGGCATGATAATTGTGCCATGGCCAAAAAAGCCATACCCGGTTTATGGCTTAATATTGTAAGTATAAGCAAGACTTGAGGGAAGCAGGAGTCAACCTCCCAAAATTGTTTCAAAGAAAAACGAACAGTGGTACAAATACGATGTTCTGGAAAGACATGCGGGTTGGGAATATCCCACTAAAAATAGATTCGTCGCATATATTTAGTCGAATTTAAGTTTAAAAATTTGGGTATCTGGTTAACCCGATATTACAATAGTTCGGGTATTAGGTATATATATATATATATATATATATATATATATATATATATATATATATATATATATATATATATATATATATATATATATATATATATATATATATATATATATATATATATATATATATATATATATATATATATATATATATATATATATATATATATATATATATATAAATTTTGGGTATACTTGAATACCCGATTAATTAAAAAATGGTATCGACCAAGGTTTTTGATGTGGTTTTTTTAATGCAGTCGGTTTCCCAAAATGATTACAAGATCTTGATTTGTTGGTGATTTTGTAGATTATTTGTTTGATCTTTGATTTTTGATTAATTGATTGTTTTAGAACTTGAAATTGATGGTGACGATTTGGATTTTACAAAGTGGTTTGAAGAGTTCAAAAGGCAAACCAGGGGAGTGAATTTATTTTCAGTTGGCCTTCAATTAATAAAACATTAATCACTCGTTAATCAATTTTAAAATACAAACAAAATGTTGGACAATATTTTTAGTTTACGTTGTCTTCTCAAAGCCATAGCCTCCTTGCTTTCAGAGGACGATTACTTATAAGATAAATACAATAGTGATATTGTTATATAAAAGTTACACTTTTTTTACAATTATATTAAAACTTCAAAGATGTCTGGCATTTTTAAATATTTTTGTAAATATAAATAACCCCGATACCCGATAAGAAATTTGGTTTGGTTATCTTTTATATTTTTAAATATAAATTACCCGAATAACCTTTACCCCAAAGATATATAAACTATTGATCATATTTTAAGTATTATTTGGCCCAATCAGTTTGGGCTTGGTGATGCATTGATTTGGCTTGGGTTTTGGGCCCAGTAATTCACTAAATGGGATCGATGACATAAATCCCTATAGAAAATTTTCTTAGTTACCTACCGTCAACAAAATTTGATCAGAAAATTTATTTTATATACGATTGAAGTCCCGAAGCCTTCTTAGATATAACTAAAAACTTTCACATTTTCAAGTTCAAATATGATAATCTTACTAAGGGGACTCAGCGTTATCTTCAATTTATTTCTATTGCAAGTTTATATGATTAAAACATACACCAAAAGTCAACGTCAATTGTGTCACCACTTGTCTTTACATTACATGCCACTTGTCTCTACATTGCATGTGTACTCCAAGAGATATCTCAACAGTTATACGACCCATGCCCATGGGTCTCCTTTCATGTCATCTTTCACATCACTATACAGAGAAAGGAAACGATGTTCACCATCCTCACACAGTGAAGTCCAATGAACAAGGAGAGACAAAAGTCGCGTCCTGAGATGTGGCTCAGGCGACGCTCCTCCACACCGGGGAAGAACACATCAGCACCACTTCCATAGGGGACTGGTTTGCACACTATGGTGGCTTGTTAAGTTGTTATACATTATTATTTATGTTATTTTTATTGGTGGTAAGGTTGATTGATGTCTTGCACCCTTGGGGTGGTATCTATGATATAATATAATACAGTTGGTTCTAAGATGATATATCTACAAAAGTGACACTGATTTGAGTATTTGCAATTGTACTATAAGAGATGAATTTTGACGATTGAGTTTATTGTTTGCATTTGACTCTTATTCAAATATCTAGTAGGTTGTTGTATAGCAGATTTATTTTCATATACTTCCCAATGAATCAGCAGTAGGAGCCTTGTTAGGAGTGTCAATTGATGAAACGATACGATAAAAATACACGACAAATGAAAGTGACAAAAATTGGAATTCAAATTTGTGTCGTGTCGTGTTCGTGTTTAGTATAAAAACATGATGTCGTGTCGTTTCGTGTTCGTGTTCAAAATTTGACACAATATTGACATGATATTAAATGTGTTTGCCGTGTTTTGTATGACTAAATATGAATTAATAAAAATAATGAGTATTTTATGTAATCTATGCCATGTTTTTCCTATTGTAAATCAACATTATTGGAACTTTCTCCAATTACATATTGACATATACAATGATTTTCGACTTTTTCTTGTGTGGTACGACCTATTATTTGAGATCATCTTTTATGCTTTAAGTTATCCATTATAAATTAAAATCATATCTAGTTCTCACTAATTAGTATTTATCATGTAAATCAACATTATTGGAACTTTCTCCATTAACACATTGACATATACAATGATTTTCGACTTTTTCTTGTGTGGTTCGACATATTATTTGAGATCATCTTTTACACCTGAAGTTATCCATATAGATGCTTTATGATATTTTAAAAGTCATTCTTTAGATTTATGTGGAGCCCAAGAGTTTGTCTCCAAAAAAACCTTATGAAGAGAGGAAAAACTCCAACATATATTGATATTTATAGGACCGTGTCACACCAATATGAAATACATTAATATATACAACGTATATATTTGTTAACCGCTTATAGAAAACATAACTAGACTTATTTGAAACAAGTTAAGCAGATAATGTGATGTAACGACGGCTTCTTGAATGTTACAAAAGACTTGATCAACTTAATGTAGGACATTAAACAGATGAGGTGATATAGCAGAGAAAGTAGGGTGCCCCTATGGAAATCCCAACTTCATAGGGGAACATTTATATATGGCCCACCCATGTGTGCACATGCAACCCATCTACCTTAGCAACTTACATAAATATTAATGATCATGTATACATGTTATGTCCACTCTTTCTTTCGTAATTGTGCCAAGACTGCACGAGCAATTATAAGCCCTTATATGCCCTACTTACTTTCTTCATATAACATGCGAATTCCACGATTTCCGTAGCATTGTCTTTCCCACCTACCCTTTTCTCATTTCTCAAAATTCTTACTTTTAAACTCAATCACAAAAAAAAAAAAAAAAAAAAAAAAAAAAAAAAAAAAAAATCTCAAACAGGAGAATTTCTTATTTTCTATAAACTGGGTTTTGTTTCTTTGTTTATAGTATTTCTGAACATTATAGAATTGTAGATATGTAGTCTACCATGGTTGAATGGAACTATGGAAGGTGTCATTAAATTTGAAGGTGTTTGCTTGAAAGGATAAATTCCAATGGGTAGTTTTAAGAACGAGACTATATATCTCTCTCATTAATAAAAAAAAATAGCTGTATTTTAACTTATTTCTAGCTGTAATAGGTACAATAAACGATGATGGAAAAACAAATAAAGAAAAACCATGTCAATGCATTTAGTTAAAAGTGTGACAGATTAAAAAGTGGTGCAAAGTGTACATGTCCTACATTTTATATTATACTTTTTTCTATAAAACTTATGTTATTGTCTTAATAATAACTGTTATCTGGGTGACTAAATAAAAATTGGACAAAAGAGTTCTCTTTGTGGTCGGGTCACCCGCTCCATTGTGAAACACTCTAAAAAATCAGACGTAATTTAATTTTTCCTAATAAGCTTACGTTCAGCGCCTTAGACTTAGTGGACTTGGGCCAAAAGAGGTCACGCTTCGTTTTTTTTTTATCCGCACCAAATTGTTTTTTCTGAATTGGTTCAAATAAAAATTGAGCGGTCGGTTTTCTAAGACTTAAAAGGCATGTTTTTTAACCCGAGGAAACCCGGTTTTTTTTTTCGAGTTTTCTTGACTTTTTATAAACCGACATATTTTAAGAATAATGGTTAGTTGGTCTATTTTCAACAATTTATGAACATTTTTAAGCGCCAAAATTACTATATTACCACTGTATTAGTATACATAGGTATATTTGTAAAAAAACATTTTTTATTGTTGATATTTTTCACAACCTCGATCTTTTTTTTTTTGAAATTTTAAAAGTAAAAAAGGCATCATAAAAAGCTTCCGCTTCCATTGGTACTACTTCTTAGACTTTTAAAATCTATATGAACGATGATATATTGATAATTAAACGGACATCTCGAAACTCAGATCATTGGTGTAATTTCGATTATTGTATTATGAAAGACTTAGCCAAGAAGGCTCGATGCAAGCGATGTGAGAAGTTTTATGCGGCTGCAAGTAACTCTACTTTGAAGACTCATAAAGATAGTTCATGCAAAGCGGTCGAAAATAACGATCCGATGCAAACTATTATAGGACCGGACAATAGTTTATTTATTTACGACAACAATGTGGTAAAAGGAACATTTTTCAAGTTTGTCATCCAAGAAGCACTTACAGTTGACCATTACCATTTCAACAACCCTCGACTTATGGAAATAATCAAATAAAGCTTCAACTTCAATGTAGTGATGTAAGTCGTATTATTCTTAGATGTGATACAATTACACTTTGGATCCAAACAAATTCAAAAATAATTGTAGGCATTACAAATTACAATAATTTATTGTCGCTTACCTGTGACGTTTGGACCCTCATGGAAAATGCTAATTCCTTCTTAGCCTTTACCGCGAATTGGTTCCATAACTTTCTTTTTGTGTCTCTAATCTCTTGCAGGTGCTGATTCCTAAAAAATGCTATGTTTCTGCCTGTTGTGCACTAGCCAAATGTGGTTTTTTCTCTTGTTTGTGAACCAAAGCCAATTCAGCCTTATTCAATTTATCTTCATCTGGATCTGTAACAAAACCACGAGGATTAATAGTGTCTGAAGTTCCTTGGAACTCCATTTCCAAGGTCTTTTGTGCTAAAACACTATGTCGTTGACCATAATCACTTGTATGTAACGTTGCCAATTCCAAATTTCCAGAGGTACATGGACTTTTGGGGCGTCCCCTAAATGGTTTCTCCCCTGTTCTTGTCGGAGGCACTAAAGAAGGCCTCTTAGGTGTTGTTGTTGTATCCAAATTAATGAGATGGAGAAATTGTCTCCAAAATATCAAATGACACGTTAGGTGACGTCCCAAAGAGCTTTTTAGGACTTTTTCTAGTATCCTGCCCCTTTTGAGAGGGAGAGGAAAGATCAATAGGCTTATCACAGTGTAACTTCTGTGAGACATCACCTTCTTGGAAGATGAATAGGTGATTTTGGTGACACCAAATGAATTATGTCTGAAGCCTTTGGAGAGGCAATATGGTCTAATATGGCTTGCCTTTTGGGTTGTAGGCTAAGGATTGACTTGGATTTCTATTTTCTTTTCAGTAGTTCCCCTTCTCCAACAGACTACTAGGCCTACTAGACTCTGTTTCTTCAACTACCAAGTCGACAATATAAACTCCTAGTCTAGTTTTCTTGGAAATGTTATTCTTCTATTTCGTGGGACCTGCTAAACCTATGGTCTGTTCTAAAGGCCTGGGGAATAGGGTCAATATAAGAGGTAGGAGGGTATTGTGGTACACCCTTTATAGCTAAAAGATGATTAGCCGGTACCTCAGAAGATTGGTCAATAAGTCTAAGCATAGATTTAGACAAACACCTCATATGACCAAAAGTTAACTGATCCTTAGGAAGAGAATACCTTTTGGGAGTTCTAGTGATGCATACATACTCATCATCACCTATTGCCACTTGAAAGTCTAAATGGAGCTTCCAGATGCAAAGAGCCCAAAACTTGGCAGCACTAATTTCTATTTTGTGTCCAACATACTGAAAGAAGTCTTCCTAAAGGATGGTTTCGTAGTCAACTTGATTCCATGTGAAGACCCCCTAACGAAATTCAAGAATGCGACTGTACATTTGATATGTTCCACCGATTTTTTCTGACAAACATCTGATGATATAATGAATAAGAAATTGCTAAATCTTGCGATTTTACTCTTGTTCATATTAATGAGTTGAATGAGTCGAGTGTTGTAACCTATTTGATAAAGCATTTTGATCAACTTATTGATATGGCTTCTGAAACGCACGATCATGAGGCAAATTATGAAGACCAATCGCCTCCAAGAACACTGGTTTTGTGATTGTAATGGTGATTCCACTATTAAGAGTGATCATAATGATTTAAGTATTCATTACTCGATATCAGTGTTGCAGAAATCGGCCTTGGCGGCCGATTAATCGCTTGACGGTCTTCAACCGATTACGATTACGCCTAATCGGCCAGCTTGACGGTTTGCTGCAAAAATCGGCCTTGGCGGCCGATTAATCGGTCATGGAGGTCATTTTTTAACTTTTTAATTTTTTTAATTTATTATTTATTATTTTTATTTTTAAATGACAACACAAACACTCTTTATAACTCAAGAAAACAGAAAAAAATATTAAAGAAAAAAAACAAATGTATAATCTCTGATGTCTATCTCAGAATAAAATGAATCAAACTTTGCTATTTTTATATTTTTAAATGAATTCCTTTATAATTTAGGGTCTTCGATTAATCCCCGACTAATCCCCGATTAATCCTTAACCTCACTCGACCGTCAAGCTACCGTCAAACGATTTTTACAACCTTGCTCGATATACAATTTCAATGGTAGTAGAAATCAATATCATAGGTACACCATTCGTTGTGGGGGTGAATAGACGGTACAGTAGATAGACCGTCATGAACTCCAAAAGAACGTATAAAGACTCGTTGTAATGTCCGGTTTCTCATAAATGAATTACACCTTAATTTTCTCACATTAGAACAACATTAAAGGGTGTAACTCAATTTAAGAGACGAGTAATACAAAGTTGTTACCAAAAACATAGTTTAAGTCCTAACTATTTACATCAAGTGTTTACAACTGTTATTCAAAAACCGGGTCAATTACATATTTCAAAAACATCAAGTAAATTTCAAGTTCAAAGTCCAAAGTCCAGCTATCCATCCATGTTTCGCTTCCCGCGGTCTCCACTACCAGAACCTATTACAAATAACATTGACAAACAATTTATGAGCTTCAAAAGCTCAGTGAGTAATTAAAGATAGATTGGATTATATTATCCAATATCTCGCTTGGGTTAATCTCAAATGACTATCTCAGCCATTAGTGTGTCATACACACTATAACTCTTTGATCAAAACACTCATAATTGATTTTACTCAAACAATCAAATATAGCATACTTCTTATCTACATCAAACATCTCAACAAACATAATTCATCTAATAAACAACTACTCACCTGATGTCGATTCGATATGTGGAACTCCTGAACCTCGTGTATGCTCCTGTCTAGCTTTAGCTGTAGCATAACAGCTCAATTTCATTACTCGAGTATAAGAGTAATCTCAATCACACTCAATATGCATAATAATCAAGGAATTGGAATCATCTAAGCAAGTTACAATCAAAAGATAGTAACAACATCCTAGTTATAACTTTCAATTTCACCACTTTAACTCATACGATCTTAGAAACACAATACAAACACTTTACTAGCTCAAGTCTCGAATTAGAACTCCCTTGTCCACACAAATCCAAGTAAACTCACTCTAATTCATGCTAGTTGCAGGTGGCTCATCAAAACCACCTGGAACGATCTTAATTCAAACAATCCAACCGTCAAAACGAAGTCAAAATCAAGGAGAATTACCTTTCAACCGTAAGGAATCAATTCTTAGCTTCAATTCCTGAATTATAGACTTCAATTTCGAGTTTAGAGGTTGAAGATTAAGTTTCTAGGGTTTTAGAGAGGTTTTGGTCGAAATGAGCTTTTTCTCAAAATGAAAGAAAATTGACTTTAAAAACAGATCTGCGCACGTAACATGGCCCGTGTTAAAGTTACACGGCCCGTGTAACTTACGGTATGGATTTTGGAAATTGGTCTGTAGGATGACACGACTCGTGTTCACATTACACGACCCGTGCTGCATGTCTTACACGACCCGTGTTTAACTTACACGACCCGTGTAAGTTACTGCATGTCCAACTAGTCCAAAGAAATCTCTCACACGACCTGTTTAACACCAACACGACCCGTGTAACCTTCTTGTAGCATTTTTCAACCCCAAACTTCTTCCAAATGAAATTCTAACTGCTCAAATTCATGCAACAATCTAACAAATCTTAATTACACTAAAATTAACTCAAACTCTCTCAATTTTAAATAACACGGTATTACACTCGTCATAGTGGGATTATGTAACAGCCCAAGTCCGCACGTACCATATATTGTCCGCTTTGGAGCCACACGGCAGGAGAACTTCCTAGGAGGTCATGCTTAAGCATAGAGTTCTCATGCGATCTGTGACCCTCATGGCTATAAAACATGACTAGTAGGGGTGGTTTCCACAAACCTCTTAAGGAGTGCTTCGTTCTCCTCCCCATCCCATGTGGGATCTAAGTACGCTAAACCCTTCTCCTCCTCTTCATTAGGGATTCAACGTCCCCGTCGAACACCGTCGCTCGTTCCCTAGCTCTGATACCATTTGTAACAGCCCAAGTTTGCATGTACCAAATATTGTCTGCTTTGGAGCCACTTCGTAGAAGAACTTCCTAGAAAGGTCACCCATCTTGGAAATTTCTCCCGCACGAGCACGCTTAACCATAGAGTTCTCATAGGATCTACACCCTCACGAATTTAAAACACATCTGGTAGGGGAGGTTTCCAAAAACCTCTTACGGAGTGCTTTGTTCTCCTCCCCCGCCGATGTGGGATCCATGTATACTAAACCCTTGTCAGGATAAGGTGGTTAAACCTGAAAATCAGAATAAGGAGCATATAAAGGGGAAAATCTCCAATTTGGTGTTAGATAGTCATGGACTATTAACTCTACATAGTTAGATATGGGTGCCAGTCGCTGGTGGGACTATACAGACACTTATGGATGAGGCCCACAAGTCAAAAATTTCCATTCATATAGGTGCTACTAAGATGTATCGAGACCCAAGGAAGGATTATTGGTGGCCTGGGATAAACAGAGATGTGGCCAGTTATGTGGAAAAATGTTTGACTTGTTTGAAGGTCAAGGCTGAGCATGAGAGACCGCATGGTAAATTGCAGTCGTTAGAGATCCCAGTTTGGAAATAGGAGGAAATTACCATGGATTTGATTACCAATTTGCCAAGAATCTTGATAAATGTCGATATTATATAGGTTGTGGTTGATAGATTGATGAAGCGTGCATATTTTATAGCCATTCTGGAGAAGGCAGACTCAGAAAAACTCGTCGAGATTTATGTTAGGGAGGTGCTATATAGGTTGTCTGATGGATTTTTGAGGCATTTGGGATACCTATCTTCCATTAGTAGAACTCTCCTACAACGGTTATCATGTGAGTATCGGTGTGCCTCCTTTCGAGATGCTTTATGGAAGGAAGTGTCGAACCCTTATTTGTTCGGGAGAGGTAGGCCAACTAGTACTTGGCAGTTCGAGATTGTACAGAAGACCACTGAGGACATTCAGAAGATTAGAGAACATTTATAGGTGGCACAGTGTCACCATAAAAGTTACACAGATAAGCATCGATCCAAACTGGAACTTCGGGTGGGAGACCTTGTATTGTTGAACGTGTCACCGTGGAAGGGGGATATACGGTTTAAAAAGCGAGGAAAGATGGGTCGCAGGTATATTGCTTCATTCAAAGTCATCGCTTGTGTGTGGAAAGTGGCTTATCGCCTGAAGTTACAGAGGAGCTCAGTCAGATACATAGGACGTTACATGAGTCTCAACTGAGAAAGTGCTTAGCAGACGAGACTGTTGTTGTGCCACTAGAGGATATACAGGTGGACGAGAGGCTGAACTATGTTGAAACGTCATTTGCCATTCTTGAGCAAGAAAAAAGGACCCTATGCAACAAGGAGGTTAGAATTGTGAAGGTGTAGTGGCAACATAGATGTAGTTCAGAATGGACGTGGGCTAAAGTGTCAATATAGAAACTTACTAATAATAAATTAAAACTCTAGAGATGGTTTTGTGCATTAAGGGAAAGTGAGGGGGCATTTTGTCATTCCTCAAACTGTACATGTGGATCAGATCCGACAGGGGGGAGCAACGTTCAATTAAGCCGTGATCACCCCCTCAAGATTTGTGACTTCAACTATTGTCCTGACTACAAGTCACGTATAACAAAATTCAAGAGACCGAGAGAGGCAACATAAATGATATGACTCAGAGTGGGTGCGATCAGACTAGAAGGAGTTCACCGAAAAATAACCAAGTCGTCGGAAAAATCTGTGTGCTATCTTCAGAAGTTGGGGTGGCCAGAGAATAGAAACAGAGAGTGGAGGGGTGTAGGTCGATCAGAAGGTAAGCTTGCTTCATTTCTCGTTCCTTTTACCATTTTTTGTTAGTTCTTGTTGTTGTTGCTTACTGTAAATCACCACTGCCGGCAGCTAAGGCTACGAGCTAGCCACACAATTCTGCCACAACACCACCACCATGTGGTGGTCAGCTTTTGTGCTATGTTGCATTAACTACCTGCTCCTAGTCCCAAGTTGATGTTGTTTTCCTTTTGTTTCTTGTTTCAATCTCATTTAGCACTGTCGCCAGCGACGGCCATGACGGCCGGTCGACCATCACTATATGACATTGGGTGGTGGAGTGGTGGTAGTTCCTTCATATCACTTTCTTGCTTACTAGGTCTTGATGTACTTAGGTTTAAGACTTTATACCTCGATTAGGGGGTCAGATTTCACCATCATGAGCCACCGAACAGCCACCACACGCCACTACTAACCACCACATAGTGGTGGTGGTGGTGGGTGGATGCTCGTAACGCAGCTTGTTAGCTAGAATTTGAACTTAGGGACCTATAGTTACTGCATTTTTGTTTCTAGGGTTGCGGTTGTGTTGGTGGGTTATACCATCGCATAACCATCGTATGGCCACCATGTTACCACCGTAGTACCACGACAGTGTGGTGGCTGAGGTTAGTTGGCTTAACCAGCCCTTGGTTGCCATCTTGAGTCCTTATGGGTCTTGGTTGCAAGCTAAGAACCCTAAAACAAGTTCATTATTTCATGTGAAGTCCAGTTGCAATTTATCGGTTACAAGGTCAAGTCAAAATAACTTAAGATGGGCTTAAAGTGTGTCTTAACACCATTAATAAGATGTTACTCCAATAAGAAATTAATGCACATAATAGCAAATAAATGTTCCAGCAAACAAACTAAAATGTAGATAAATACCTTTAAAGTCCGTAACAACAAACGTCACCAGTCTTGTAAACTGTTTTGCAGAAAATTTGGTTAGAATTAGGAGAAGATAATGAGATAAGAAGTGTAGAAAATTGAGTCTAGTTTCCAAAATGTAAAGAACGTGTCATTTGGACATACGACTTAGAAGTTATGATCATAATAGTGGACAATGGTCTAAATGGACTTAAAATGGAAAGTTTGTAAAAATGGGATTTAAGAACCCCTATGCACTAGACCTTTAAAATTCATCCTAAAAGAGTCTAAATTACACTTAATAACATCAGAAAGCTTGGGTCTTAACGACCTATGTAGAACTTAAATCATAAAGAAGATCAATTATAATACGTATAAGTATTAGTAAGCAACAAATGGAACTACAATCTAAGTAGTGGTGGTTGTTTATGATTGTAGGTGATCAATACGAGTTCTTAGTAGCCTTTACTTGTGAATTTATTCAGATATTCAATATCAGGTGAGTTACACTATCATATACATGCTATTATGTGTTTATGTAATGTATGCTTGTTTATATGCTTGTTCAGACAGATTAGACAGACTAGCCGTGACAAGCCCTCAGGGGATGTGGTCAGTCGGATCAGACAAAATATCAGATTCTATGTCCTTATTCCCGAAGGGTGAAGGGAGAAAGTATCATATTTATGTCATTGTTCCCGGAAGGGGGAGCAAGGGAGTATCAAATTCATGTTTATGTGTATTATGCTTGCATGTCATATGATAAAATGTGTAGTTATTCTGTGTCTACTAAACATTGTGCTTACTCGTTTTTTATTTAACATTTTCAGGACCCTTCGGGGTGGATAGAGGGAAGAACTTAGTGCAACCACTCGCTGCCTAAATTCTCAGTTTTTAGAGTTTTTGTTTGACATTTGATTGTAGCCTGGGTTTACACTTCTGTAGTTTTAATACATTAGTTGACATTTAATTTAAAGTGAATATCCATGTTTTTTTTTAATTTGGGTTGATACAGACTGATCGAAAGCTACCTCAAAGTTGCAAGAAGAAATACTCGACCCAGTGGCCTGAGATGTTGAACCTCTCGGAAAAGTGGGTTTGGAAACTTTTACAGAATTCACCATTTGTGTTCGTAAAGAAAAGTTTTTAAGGCTTGACAGTTCTTGAAAGAAGTTGTGAAAAACATTTGCCGTCATTCATACTCTTAATTACTGACATTATGGTTACAAAAAGACTTTTTTTAGTTGTGAAGTCTTCCACCTTGAGAGCA
>CM042009.1:57825523-57843792 GCA_023525715.1 Cichorium intybus
CACATTTAGGGTCATCTTAAAAAAAAACCCTCATAATGAATATATGATGTCTTATCAATTGGGGTTTCCTTTTAATATTAATTTTAATATATATATATATATATATATATATATATATATATATATATATATATATATATATATATATATATATATATATATATATATATATATATATATATATATATATATATAGAGTTAGTATTAAATACATTTGGTAAATATTGTGTGATTGTAGGACTAAATGTGGAACGTCCGATCGAAATAATCAACGGTGTTAGATTGAAGGGCCTAACTGTAAATTTATAACAATTAATTAATCAGATTTTACAATTAAACCCTTATAAAGGGTATTTTAGACTATTAACAAATTTTAAAAAAAGAAAATACCTTATTTATCTCCTAATTTTGTGGAATTTATATTTAATACGCATTTATCTTATTATATATAATTTATAACTGTATTACGTGATGACTAATAATTGCAAATAAAAAATAACTAGACAATAATAACTGCACATAAAAAAATAACTGCTCATAAAAAACACATATGATCACATAATTAAGTGTCATTCTAAGAGAATACACTTTATTATTGCCCCGTATTCCTTTCTGGATCGTCTTCTTGACGTAACACACTACAATTCTCAAAGAATACACTTAATTGTTGGCGTAACTGACTACCATTCTCAAAGAATACACTTAATTTTTTGGTGTAACACACACTATCATTCTCAAAGAATACACTTCATTATTGGCATGACAAGATAAATTCTGAAAGAATGGTCACATAAAACATACTACCATTCTTGTACGGATCAGCTCCCAAATGGAAAGTTATGTTTCTTTATTCAAATAATACATAAATTTTTTAATAATACACATAATTGTTAAAAGAATAAATTTCATTCTTGACGTAATACACTGCCATTCTTAAAGAATATAAACATCTTTGAATAATGTATTAGTTCCATGCTTTCATTCTTAAAGAATACTCTTGTCGTATGTTGCTTTCAGTATTTCATTCTCTAATAATATAAGCATTCTTGAAGAATGCATCAGTTTCAGGCTTCATTCTTAAAGAATACTCTTGCCATATGTTGCTTTCAATATGTCATTCTTGAAGAATACACAACATCTATTCTTGAAAAACGCTGGTGTGCTGCATTCAATCACATATCATGTCAGTAATACGTTTAAGATGGTACCATTTGTGTCTAAAATGTATCTATTTTTTATTAAATTTATATTTATATCGTGCTTTAAAAACCATGAACTTACGATGCTTTTGTTCCTACAACATCCACATGTTTTTTGGTGGAGATTAATGGGGTTGCCGTGAATGACTCAACTGCTATCATGGAAAAAGCCTCAATTCCTCCATTATTTAAAGTGCAATAACATTTTGGTGCCCAGAAAATAAGGTAGAAATAGAAATAGGAGGATCATTTTTGACAAGCCACAATTCTTATCAATTAATGTTGGCAAAAAATATGTATCGTAGGGTTAGTTGGGGAGAAAGCCGCAGCCGACTTACCCTTCTCGGAGAAGTGATCGTCTCGCATGACTGTTGGAAGAGTTTTCCGTTGAATCGGAGTAAAATCAGCGTTTGACGTTTTCATTGTAATCGGAATACTGGTCATCAATTCCGACAACGTCGTCATCACTTTCGCTGCCATCAGAGGTGTCGACATCCACCACCATACCATCAACCAACTCCGATGAAACGATGCCGGATCGGAGGGGAGATTGCTCTGCCGGAGAACGACACAACGGCGCCGGAAAAGGGGGAAACGCCGATGGAACGTTTCCACAATCAGGAGAGAGCCGAGAGAGTATGTAGAGAGAGGGGGGAATCTTTGGAATGACATTGTGTCAAACAAATGGTTTCCAATATTATAGGCGTTTAATTTAGGTTGTTTAATTAGATATTTAGGGTTATTCCATAATTATAGGCTTTATTTTAGATAATTTGGTTTGTTATTTTTGAATAATTATTTAATTAAATGGAGAATTCCAGAATTACCCTTATCAATTGATTGGTCCAGAATTGGTCCTACAATCACACAATATTTAGAAAATGTATTTGAACCTACATCTATATATATATATATATATATATATATATATATATATATATATATATATATATATATATATATATATATATATATATATATATCTATATATATATATATATATATATATATATATATATATATATATATATATATATATATATATATATATATATATATATATATATTTTGAAAAGCAACTGACTGTATAAAAACAAGTGGGGCGAATCCTAGTAATGAGCTAGGAAAACCCACCAAACCAACATTTACAAAGAGAGAATAGTTAATCTAGGAGATGAAACCCATAGAGTTCTATCAATAACTATTCTATTAGCCCTCACATCTAACCATAAGAAAGATTCCTTTTGTACTAAAAGAAAGAGATCTTCAGGTTTTCTCGAGTTGTTCTTGAAAATGCCATCGTTCCTGTTACGCCACAAGACCACTAAGGTGGCATACCCCACCAGCTCCAACACCTTTCTTTGTACTCTGTCACACCCCGCAGCACTCATACCATTTAAAACATGTTCTAAAGAGTTTAGATTAATGTTTATGATACTCCACCAAGTTGCAACTTTTCTCCACATAATCCTCGACACAGTACAATCAAGGAAGACATGGTTTATATTTTCAGTAGGATCCTTACAAATTTCACACCTGGATGAGTCTTGGTTGATTCCCATCTTCGAAAGTTCATATCTAGTCGCCATTCTTCTTTTGTAAAGTTTCCAAATGAAGATATTCACTTTGTTTGGGAGCCATTTCATCCATCTATTTTGCCCTATGTATTGGTTTTTCTTTTTTTCTACCTCCAATCTAAACCATCTAACAGAAAAAACCCCTTTCGGACCCTGTAAGCATCTCCACTCATCTGTTCTTTCATTTAAATTTGTATTGTTAATCAGCGATACAATACTGTTGCGTTCTTCTCTAGTTCTTCCTTCCCTAAGGTATCGACTCCATTCCCAACCTTGTCCGTTAGTATCAATTCTCTCTTGTACCTTGCAAATTTTGTCGGGCTCCAAAAGGAACAACCTGGGGAACAGTTTTTTCAGTTTGTCATCTCCCGTCCACCATTCACTCCAAAACTTAGTCTGCTTGCCGTCTCCTATCTCTTTTCTAAACAGTTTCCCCACATCAATATCCCACTCCCTCACTTCATTTCTAACCTGCATAATTCTCTTCCACGTGTGTCCGGTTTTGTTCACAGAACCGTCCTCCGTTCCTGCATCTTCTCCATGAATACTTCTTATGATTTGAGCCCACAGAGCATTTTGCTCTGTCTTGAAACGCCAAAACCACTTCACAATAAGAGCAATATTTAGATTTTCTAAAGGGCCTATTCCCAATCCTCCTTCCTCCTTATTTGAAAGTACATGAGACCATTTACACCAGGAGATTTTTGATTCCGATTCGTCACCCCCCCAGAAAAATCTTCTGCGTAGACTTTCTAAATTTTGCAACACCTTCTTCGGGGCTTTAAAAAGAGAGAAGAGAAAAGTTCCCATATTACCCAGGACATTCTGAACAATTGTATATCGGCCCCCAATGGAGAGGGTCTTCGCTTTCCACGTGCTTAATTTTTTCCTGAATTTTTCGACGAGATGCTGCCATGGTTTGGACGTTCCCATATTCACCCCTATAGGTATTCCCAGAAAAGTAAAGGGTAGTTTTTCGACCTTGCATCCTATAATTGAGGCTACCGTGTCCACCATCATCCGATTAGAGCCTACACCAATGATAGCACTCTTATCCAAATTCACTCGTAAACCTGCAGTTCTTTGAAAACAATATAGAATCCGAACAAGATTTAGGGCGTTTTCCACGGACCATTCTCCAAAGAAAATTGCGTCATCTGCAAAAAATAAATGTGTTAGTAGAGTATTGTTTGTCCCCACTTCAATCCCTCTATATCCTCCTGAATCCGTAGCTTTCGACATTGCTTCATGTAAACCTTCCATAACTAAAGTGAAAAGAAACGGGGACAACGGGTCTCCTTGTCTAAGACCACGAGAGAGAGAGAGAATTGACCCGTAGGGCTAGCGTTATCCAAAACTGATGAGGAACCAGACCGCAAGCATTCTAATATCCAGTTTCTCCATTTCACGTCGAATCCCTTTTGAATCATGATGGAATTCAGATAATCCCACGATACCGAATCGTAGGCTTTAGCTATATCCGTTTTTAAAATCAGCATCTCTTTCTTCTTAGCTTTGCTCCAGTCCACCACTTCGTTCACAATGAGAGGACCATCCAAAATTTGGCGATTTTTGACGAAAGCCGATTGTGTATTACTAATAATCCCAGGGAGAACTTTCTTTAATCTATTAGCTAACATTTTCGCTAGTATCTTGTACACGCTCGATATTAGACTAATAGGTCTATAATCCTTCACTTTGGTTGGGTTTGTAATCTTGGGAATCAGAGTGATGAAAGCCTCGTTCACTCCTTTTGGAATTTTTGGTCTTCTCGCAAACTCATTGTACGCTTCAAGCAAGTCCTTTTTGAAAAAATCCCAGAACCTTTTGAAAAACTCAACCGTGAAGCCGTCCGGACCCGGAGACTTATTACCCCCACAATCCCACAAAGCTTCCTTCAACTCCTTTTCCTGAAAATCTGATTCCACCTTTCTTTTATCTGTATCACTGATTTTTTTTGTATTTCCCAGATCTTGAAACCAATTGCTTTCCAAGTCTATTTTGAATATGTTTTCAAAGTGATTTTTAATATGATTTTTCACTGTTTCTGGCTCCACTTCCCATCTTCCTTCTATGTCTATACCTTTTATGCTACTTTTATGTTTCTTTTTGTTTATATTGCGATGGAACAATCTGGAATTTTCGTCTCCCTCTAAACACCACTTATTTTTGTTTATTTGAGCCGTATCTTCCCTTTGTTTTTTCTCAAGACCGTGCAGAGTTTTTATAACGCGTATTCTAACCGCAATGTTTTCCTGTATCCACTGTCCCTCTTCAATCTTCTTGTCTATTTCTTCCAACTTCTTTAAACAATTAATTTTTTCTTCCGCCTCTTTCTTTCTCTTTATATATGCCCACTCTTTAATCTTAGCTTTTGTTTCCTTCAACTTTTGCATAATATTAAACAGCTTGAGGTTTTGTCCCACCTCCACATAGCCATTCTTTCTCTTTATATCTGCCCACTCTTTAAGGAAACAAAAGAGTGGGCAGATATAAAGAGTGGCCATTCTTTCTCTTTCTCTTTATATCTGCCCACTCTTTAAGGAAACATAATATTAAACAGCTTGAGGTTTTGTTCCGCCTCTTTCTTTCTCTTTATATCTGCCCACTCTTTAATCTTAGCTTTTGTTTCCTTCAACTTTTGCATAATATTAAACAGCTTGAGGTTTTGTCCCACCTCCACATAATATTAAACAGCTTGAGGTTTTGCATATAGATATATATATATATATATATATATATATATATATATATATATATATATATATATATATATATATATATATATATATACATATATATATATATATGTATATATATATATATATATATATATATATATATATATATATATATATATATATATATATATATATATATATATAGAAGAAGGATCAAATAAGAAGTAAAATTATGGTAAGAAGGTAAGAAGAATTTCAAAAACAAATTGCACCCCAATTATTTTTTGTGCGTCTAAGAGGTTTTAAAAAGAATTTCAAAAAAATCAGTTTTTTTTATAATTATATGCATATGCATATAAAATTCACATGTATATGCATTTATAAACTTTTCTTGTCAAAATTTTGTTTTCAATGTGACGTATATATAATGACAATACTTTTAATAGAAAATTTGGAAAAAAATCATATTTTTGCATATACATATGCACATGTATATGCATATGCGAAAAAGCAGAAAAATTGATTTTTTTAAATTTTTTTTAAATATCTTAGTCGCACAATATGAAAATTTTGGATATATTATTTCTTTTTGAAAAATATTGTGTAGAAAAAAGTTCATAAAATGGTTACTTAGGTTCTTTCGCTTTTTTAGGTTCTCAAGTGAACAATTATATATATATATATATATATATATATATATATATATATATATATATATATATATATATATATATATATATATATATATATATATAAAGAGAGAGAGAGAGAGAGAGAGAGAGAGTGTGTGTGTGTGTGTGTGTGTGTGTTAAGTTTAAATGAGAACTTAAAAAAGTGAGATAACCTAAGAACCTATTTTATAAACTTTTTTTCTACACAATATTTTTCGAAAAGAAATATATTCAATTTTATCTAATACTATGACAAAGAGATTTGATTTTTTTTAAACTATTTTTTTTCATATGGATAAGACTATGTATATGTATAGTACATGCATATTAAAAAAATGATTTTTTTTTTTAAATTTAATCTCTTAGATGCTTTATTTACTTCACTTATAAGTGTTTTGTTTTGAAAAAAAACTTATATATGCATATATGTATAGACATGTGAATATTTATATTTATATGCATATAAATATAAAAAAATCGTTTTTTTTTTTTTGAATTTTTTTGTAGATCTCTTTGTCGCTATATTTGACAAAATTTCATATAATTTTTTTTTGAAAAATATTTTGTAAAAAATGTTAATAAGTTCTTTCATTTATTTAGGTTTTTTGTAGATCTCTTAGTCGCTATATATGTTTGTTTAGTATTTTTATCTGCCTCTATCTCACATTCTTTTATGGAAAACTACGTAAATCCCCTACAATTAATGAGTAATACCATCCAAATTTGAATTTGGCCGGTGCCTATCTCCTTATGTCTTCCCCAATTAACCGATTACAACCTTTGTAATCCATAAGCCGTAATCTATCTTGCTACCATCTGTCTATATCTCCACCATCCGCCTACATCAGGACCATCATTGAATCTTCATATACATAATCCACTCAAACGGATTTAACCTCTCTGTCAATATTCCAATTTTCGTGCATGGAATCCAGGAAGACAACTATGGGTGCCGGAGGAAGGAAAGACGTCGAAGAGAGAATAAAATGGTGATAAAGTCGGTTAAGGCCGGACTTTAGTTTTCGGTCAATAGTATTGTAGGTTTTTGAAAAAATGGCAGATACGCCCATGGCTCTGGTACACCGTCAACCACCACATCATTATCGTATTTATCTCTTCGTCACTCTCTAACACTGCCACCCTTTCTCTCTCTGTCTCTCTTCGTCACACTCTGTCTATCTAAAACACACCAACACTGCCACCCTTTATCTCTCTGTGTCTCTTCGTCACTCTCTGTCTCTTTAAAACACACCAACACTGCCACCCTTTATCTCTCTATCTCTCTTCGTCACTCTCTAGCTCTCTAAAACACACCAATAATGCCTTCCTTTATCTCTCTGTCTCTCTTCATCACTCTCTATCTCTCTAAAACACACCAACACTACCACCCTTTATCTCTCTGTCTCTCTTCGTCACTCTCTGTCTCTCTAAAACACACCAACACTGCCTTCCTTTATCTCTCTGTCTCTCTTCGTCACTCTCTGTCTCTCTAAAACACACCAACACTACCACCCTTTATCTCTCTGTCTCTCTTCGTCACTCTCTGTCTCTCTAAAACACACCAACACTGCCACCCTTTGTTCTTTATAATTCTACCATGATTTCTCGCTAAAAGTACATGAAAATTTTTAATTAAAAAAGAAAACATTTTTTGGAGGTTTTGATTTTGATTAGATCTATGCAGCGAAGTTCCAAAAACATCTTGGGTTTTTTTTCTCTTTAGTAGGTTGTGGGCTGCTGCATCACTTTAAGTTGGTTGTTTATGCTATTATCAATACTCCCACTTTAATGGCTCGTTAACTTTCTTTCCTACATTTTCATGAACAACCAACATCATTGATATTTGAAGGTCATGGAGAATGGTTCCAAAATAGTGAAGTATATGACTCTCTAGGGGTATAAACAAAGGTCATGGTGTGACCAAAAGGAATTAGCACCATGCCCTTCTGACAAGAAAGGAGTAAGTAACTATTAGCATGTTTCTAAATGAGATTACATCTAACATTTAATAATCTTAATGGTGTTCATTTTATTTGTTTTTCGGTTGTTGTTTATAGAATATCAGCAATAAGTCGCACTTTGTGAGAAACATTATCATATAGATTGTTGGATTTGCTCCATATGAAAGAGAATCACTGAGCTTCTCAAGTTTTGAAAGGACAAGCAGACACTGAAAGTCGTAAAACGAACGTTGGAGACTCACAAGAGGGAAAATATTATGTGAGTATTTATTTTTCTATTGACAAATACTAAATAGTCTCCTAAGTCGGTATTGATGTCAATGATTCAAAGTTCAACATCTTTTAAGGTTACTAACTTTCTTTAACAATTAAAGTAGTTATGGAGGTGATTAACGAAACATAAAGCACAATGTATACCATATCATCACAATAGATATAAGTGCAACAAAGATGCTAAAACATATGTCTTTTGTAGAAAAAGTATATTATAAATGAAAGTTTGTTGCTATGATCGAAAGAACAATTTGGTTAATTTGTGTATTATAGCATATGCTTTCACAGTTTTTTACTATAGCCTTGATTGTCAAACAATGGAACATCATTGCTATATTATGATTAATTCCTTAAAATGCTTTAAGACTTTTTTATCATACATTTTTTAGTCAAACGCTAAAAATTGCAACATTCTTTGCTTTACTTGATTATTATAGCATAATACTTTGTTTGGTTAGCTACCGAAAAATTTCATACCTTTTAGTTTTAGTTAAACACTAAAAATAGCAACATTCTTTACTTTACTTGATTATTATAGCAGCATACTTTGTTTGGTTAGCCACCGGAATAAGGCATACCTATTTGTTTTAGTTAAACGCTAAAAATCGCAGCATTCTTTACTTTACTTGATTACTATAGTATCATACGTTGTTTTGTTAGCTACCGGAAAAAATGTCATACTTTTTTGTTTTAGTTAAACGCTAAAAATATATCAATATTATTTCCTTTCTTGATTATCATAACATCATACTTTGTTTGGTTACCTATTGGAAAATTTCATACCTCTTTGTTTTAGTTAAACGCTAAAAAATGCAACATTCATTACTTTACTTGATTTTTATAGCATCATACTTTGTTTGGTTAGCTCCCGGAAAATGTCATACCTTTTTGTTTTAGTTAAACACTAAAAATAGCAACATTCTTTACATTAATTGATTATTACAACATCATACATTGTTTGGTTAGCCACTAAAAAAGTCATACCTTTTTGTTTTAGTTAAACGCTAAAAATAGCAACATTCTTTGCTTTAATTGATTATTATAACATCATACTTTGTTTGGTTATCCATTGGAAAAAGGCATACTCTTTTGTTTTGGTTAAATATAAACGCTAAGAATAACAACATTCTTTGCTTTGCTTGATAATTGCATCATACTTTGTTTGATTAGCTATTGGAAAATGTCATACCTATTTGTTTTCGTTAAACACTAAAAGTAGCAGCATTGTTTACTTTACTTGATTATTATAGCATCATACTTTGTTTGGTTAGCCACCCAAAAAGTCATACCGTTTTGTTTTTCTCAGCATAAGGTTTTTTTATTAGTAACCGTGTAACACACAAGTTTATAACCTAGTGTGTGTGTGTGTGTGTATATATATATATATATATATATATATATATATATATATATATATATATATATATATATATATATATATATATATATATATATATATATATATATATATATATATATATATATATATATGTTTGTGTATTTGTGATTCTCCTTTCCGTCCGGTTTGTTCCATCCTAACTAGCTGGAACTACAATTTTAAGAGTTAAATTTCATACGTTTGTTCGATAATTCTATTCATTTCTGTTCCCAGCCCATCTAGTCTCTTATCTTCTGGTCTTTTGCGTTATAAGTTTTATATTATTTTCAATTTAATACTTTAGGGTCAATGTTACAAAATTCCATAAATTTAAGGCTCAAACTTTTATGATTCGTCCACCATTAGTTCATCAGATTTAGTAAATTTTTTTATAGAAACTTGACAAAAAATCGTTTATGGTAACACAAAGATTGAAATTACATTGTTTATGTTATATATATATATATATATATATATATATATATATATATATATATATATATATATATATATATATTGTAACGTCCCAAATTTCAAAAATTATAAAATTTCATTTATTACCAAGGTTCCAAAATATTTATTCCAAAAAGTAAAACTGTTCGACATATTTATTAAACCAACAGCGGAAACATTTGAAAATCATAACATAGTTCATTAAAATAAATCTCTTGTATGCGATGCGCTGCCGTCAAGCCTTGCCCTTCCCTTTGTCATTTGAAATACCTGAAATGTTATAAAATCAACGGGTAAGCTTAAAGCTTAGTGAGTCCACAAATTACCATACATGCCCACATATTAAACAACCCGTCCTCGAGAACGACCCGACCCTACCCGCCATACAACAGCTACGGGCGTCCATCATACAACAGCTATGGACACGGGGAGGTTCTACCCATCATACAACAGCTATGGGTTCCCGATTATGGCCCAGCCCATCATATAACAGCTATGGGACAAGGCAATAGTCCAACTCGCCATACAACAGCTACGAGGGGACACGCATCAGTACTGAACCCAACAACAAATAATCACAGAGATATAGCAAATCGTATAACTGTAAATAACATACAAGATGCCTAACATGCAACATCATATAGTAAGGTGAGGATACTCCCCTGATTCGAAACTGCACAGATATACTATATATATAATATCCCCACTTAGCTCGTACACACACCTATATCCCACATACACAACATGTCAAGCACTGACCAAACTCCTATATACTTGCCTAAAAGTCAGACCCAATGTTTGGTAACCAACATTGTCGAAAATAAGCTTTGGGTCAAACAGCCGCTCGCCGCGGCGCGACCTTTTCTTTGACGCATCGCGGACTATCATTACACCATAATACGGGATAAAATGAAGTATCGGAAAGGTAGATCCTCTTACCTTGCTTCTGGAAAACGGAGGAATGCACACGCTCGATTACAAGCCTTTCCCCATGTTGTATCTCCTCCTTCCAAACTCTCAAAATCTTCAAAGCTTTGGAACCGAAGAGCCTCTGCTGAAACCAGTCGACTCCACTCCAGAAAAATTCCAAAAACACGAACCCTAGGGCTGGGACCCTTTATATAGGCATTCAAATCCAAATTAGGGTTTTCACATTAGCGGCGCACCGCGCCGCGGATCCTTTAAGGCCGCGCCGCGCGTACAAAATCATTCGCGCATCCAGATCCCTCCCGAGTCGCGCCGCGGATCCATCCGGACCGCGCCTTGGCGGAACGGGTCTTTCAATTCTCCCCCACTTAACTGGATTTCGTCCCCGAAATCCGCGCCGGTAAACAATTCTAGATAATGCCTCCGCATTTCCTCCTCCGGTTCCCAAGTCCACTCGGACCCTTTACGATGTTGCCACTGAACCTTAACTAATCCTATTGTTTTATTTCGCAAAGTCTTTATTTTCCTTTCAATGATGGCAATCGGTCGCTCCACGAAATTTAGGCGTTCGTCTAATTGAATATCCTCCAAAGGCACTATTGTAGATTTCTCGGTAATGTACTTCCTGAGTTGCGAAACGTGGAACGTGTCGTGAATCTGGCTAAGCTGTCATGGCAGCTCCAACCGGTAAGCTACCTTACCTACTCGTGCGATGATTCAATAAGGTCCAATGTACCTAGGGCTAAGCTTTCCTCGCTTCCTAAAACGAATAACTCCCTTCCAAGGTGAAACCTTAAGAAGAACATATTCCCCAATTTGAAACTCGAGATCGGACCGTCGCCTATCTGCATAACTTTTCTGTCGACTCTGAGCCGTTAACAATCTCTCCCGAACCTTCTGAATTAGCTCAGTTGTCTTGAGTACTACCTCAGTACTACCCAATACCCGTTGGCCAACCTCGCCCCAGCAAATAGGAGTCCGACATTTCCTTCCATACAACATCTCAAAAGGAGCCCTGCCAATGCTCGCGTGATAACTGTTATTATAGGAAAACTCAGCTAGAGAGAGATGGGAATCCCAACTCCCACCAAAATCGATAACACATGCCCTAAGCATATCCTCTAGCGTTTGAATCGTCCTTTCACTCTGCCCATCCGTCTGAGGGTGATATGCCGTGCTAAAATGAAGGCGAGTGCCTAATTCCTCATGAAGCTTCTTCCAAAACCTAGACGTAAATCGGACATCTCGGTCGGATATCACCGAGACCGGTATACCATGCCGAGAGATAATCTCGTCTACGTAGACCTTAGCCAATTCCTTTGCAGAGAAGGTCTCTTGAATGGGGAGGAAATGAGCACTTTTAGTCAACCTATCCACGATAACCCAAATAGTGTCCATATGTCGAGGGCTTCTTGGCAACTTCGTGATGAAATCCATTGTGATATGCTCCCATTTCCATTCTGGGATCTTAAGAGGCTGCAATCTACCATGAGGCCGTTGGTGCTCGGCCTTGACCCTACGACAGGTCATGCATCTTTCGACAAACCAAGCTACTTCCCTCTTCATGCCTGGCCACCAATAATATTCGCGCAGATCCCTATACATTTTAGTTGCTCCAGGGTGGATAGAGAACTTGGATTTATGTGCCTCCTCCAATAGAGTTTGACGAACCCCGCCCAGCTTCGGTACCCAAATTCTCTCATGGCAAGTTAACAAATCTCTACTATCTTTAACCATAGCTGCCAACTGACCCACAATTCTTTCACCTTTTTGATTTTCGCTCTTGCTTGCTTCCACCTGAGCCTTCCTTATCAGCTTAAGCAGCGGTGTCACAATTGTCATCCTTAGACAAACGCCCCGAAGGGGTGTACCTGAAGTCTTACGGCTTAACGCATCCGCTACCACATTGGCCTTTCCAGGGTGATAGTGTATCTCACAATCATAGTCCTTCAATACATCTAACCATCTTCTCTGTCTCATATTAAGATTTGCCTGATCCATCAGATACTTCAAACTCTTGTGGTCTGTATAGATGGTACACTTCACTCCATACAAATAGTGTCTCCAAATATTGAGAGCGAAGATCACCGCTCCCAATTCCAAATCGTGAGTAGGATAGTTAGCCTCATGGGGCTTCAACTGTCGCGAGGCGTAAGCAATCAACCTGCCTCGTTGCATTTAGACTGCCCCCAACCCAGAGATAGATGCATCACAATAAACTACCATATCCTCCATGCCTTCAGGCAAGGTCAAAACTGGAGCTTCACATAACTTCTGCCGCAACGTCTCAAAAGCTTGCTGCTGCTCCTCACCCCACCGAAAAGTAGCATTTTTCTTAGTTAGTCGAGTCAAAGGTACCGCAACCTTTGAGAAGTCTTGGATGAAACGACGATAATAACCAGCCAGACCCAAGAAACTTCTAATTTTAGAGAGAGTCTTTGGAACCTCCCACCGCATCACGGCTTCCACCTTAGCCGGGTCTACCATGATTCCTTGCTCGTTGACAATGTGACCCAAAAACTGAACCTCCCGCAGCCAAAAGTCACACTTGGATAATTTTGCATAAAGCTTCTCCTTCCTTAAGGTCTCCAATACCTCCCTTAAATGTTGTTCGTGCTGCTCCCTGCTCCGAGAGTAGACTAAGATATCGTCAATGAAAACTATAACTGACCGATCCAACATCGGTCGACACACCCGATTCATTAAGTCCATAAAAGCTGCAGGGGCATTGGTCAGTCCAAACGGCATCACTACAAACTCGAAGTGGCCGTACCTCGTCCGAAAAGCCGTTTTCGGGATGTCTTCCTCCCGTACTCGCATTTGATGGTATCCTGACCACAAATCAATTTTTGAAAACCACGAAGCGCCCTGGAGTTGATCGAATAAGTCGTCGATGCGATGTAATGGATATCGATTCTTCACCGTAAGCTTGTTCAACTCACGATAATCTATGCACATCCTATTGCAACCATCCTTCTTCTTAACAAATAAAATAGGCGCTCCCCACGGTGAGCAACTTGGTCGAATAAATCCCTCATCTAGTAATTCCCGAAGTTGAATAGACAACTCTAGCATCTCTGGAGGCGCAAGATGATACAGTGCTTTAGCTATCGGAGCCGCACCCGGAGTTAAGTCGATCTTAAATTCCACCTGTCTCTCTGGCGGTACGCCACGCAGGTCCTCGAGAAAAACATCAGGAAAATCCTGAACCACCGGTATATCACCTGCTTTCTGCTGTGGCTTCTTTTCTCGCACGTCTAAAACATAAGCCACAAATCCCGAACCTCCATGTTGAAAATGTCTGCGTGCCCAAGCAGCTGAACAGAAAACTGCACCTCGATTCTTTCTCTCGCCCTGCACAACTAGCTCTCCCCCACTTGGGGTTTCAATCCACACTCGTTTGTTCTTACAATCAATCCATGATTCATGCTGACCCAACCAATCCATACCGATGATGACTCGAGAGTCACTCAACGGTATAGGGATGAGATCGATCGAAAACTTTATTCCTTGAATCACTACTTCACATCCCCGATAAACACTAGTTGCTAGCACAGTTTTATCATCCGCAATTTCTTCTTCTAACGGCCAATGAAGAGTTCCTAAAGCAATACCGAAACCCTTTCCCAACACGGCATACACAAAAGAATGACTAGCACCCGAATCAAATAGTACAAAGGTAGGCGTAGAGTTGACTAAGAAGGTTCCTAACCAAAGCACAATAAACACATTAAGTACACACACCACATACACGGGGCAAGTAAAGAAAGAGTACCCGTAACGACGTCGGGCGCATCCTGTGCCTCCTCGGCGGTCATGACGAATGCTCGACCCTTGGTCTTAGGGGCTTCCCCTTTCCCCTACCTACTATCGGTAATTCGGAGAGTAGTGGGTGCTGGATTCTGAACCACTCCCTGAGTCAGACGGGGACACTGGGCCTTGAAGTGGCCTACCTGATTACAATTAAAACAAATCTTGACCTCCTGACGGCAATCTTTAGCATAGTGGCCCTCCTTTCCACACTTATGGCATATTAACACCCAGCATCGCCCCTCATGATTCCTTCCACACTTACCACACTTACCATGGCTCCTTTGCCCTTGCTTTCCCTGATCTGCCCCTCGAAATTTCTTTGACGCCTGCTGAGTCTGAGTAGGCGCCGAACGCTTCTGTCTTTGTTGGGTTTCCAATTCCAACTCTCGGGCCCGAGCGGCCGCGATCATATCAGTAAGAGTTTGGTGCCTAGCAGCAGACACAAATTCTCGAATGTCTGTACGAAGCATCGCCAAATATCGAGTCATCCACATGAGCTCAGTTGCCGCAAACTCTGGACAGAAGAGTGCTCGCTCATTAAACTTTTTGGTGATCTCCGTCACCGTCTCAGTGGTCTGGGTCAGATTCAGGTATTCCTGTGCCAAGCGTTCCATTTCCACCTGTGGAACATACTCCAGTTTAAACTGTTCCTTGAATTGCGGCCACGTAATAGCATCCAACTGAGCAGGGGTGAGATCTTTCGTTCGTATTTCCCACCAATCTTTCGCACCCTCTATCAGAAGATTCACCGCAAATGTTACCTTTGAGTTCTCAGGACATGAACAGGTGCGGAAGGCACCCTCTACCACGGAAACCCATCGCATGCTGACAATCAGATCCCTGCCCCCATCGAACATCGGAGGTGAACAAGCCGAAAAGTCCTTATAGCTTGCATCCCTGGCCCTTGACGAGTCCTGAGTAGCCAGTCGCTCCTCGAGCATTGCCCATAGCTCAGCTTTAATAGTACCAAAGAACTGAGGTATCGTAGCCAACACTTCTCGCGAGACCTCCTCCGCTATCAGGTTGCGGAGATTATCATCAGTCGGTCCTCCCCCACTCGAGGCACCCGCATCTGGCCCACCGTTACTTTGAGTGACTGCCATTCTGAAATGCGCAACATTTTTAATATTAATACATGGGTCACTCCTATCTACCCAACTACTTGACTTTCTAGGACTTTGGTTGACTACTCTTGACTCAAGCGTGAATCATGTGCTTTCGGTAGTACTGGCCTAGTACTACCTTCCACACCTATTCGCCCTTGTTCCAAGTTTATCTACCATCCTCATAAATTGCCGCACATACGCTAAAACCACTTCCTATGAATCTTGTGATCATGCACCGTGGTGCCTAATCATTGACTTAATTCTCCCTCCCATACGTGCCTAAAAGAACTACTGCTAACGTCGTCGAGTCGCCTCACGGACGTACAGCCGTACACAATCGGGAATAAGATAGACGTTTGAATAACTGATCCTACCCTAAAGTCACAACCAAACAAGGAACAACCAGTAAGGCCAGACCAAAAATTCTCAGGCTATCATACCCTAATTGTATATAACCTACCAGCATTCACTAAGCATCCTTCCAAAGAAGCACATATGGCACAAAACAGTCTATAGAGTATATTATACAGGCAATTTTTACATTCTGGCACAATAGATTTTGTCACATAACACAACCTTGGCATGGGTAATTGGGAATCACATAAACTTACTTGAGCTCGGTTGACGGTTCGCATCGCATCTTCCCTTAATTTAATTTAACCTTCCAAAAACATTTTTTTAACAAAATCGCTCAGTCCTAAGTTTGAGTTTGGATTCCCAATACAGTTCATCCAAATCCCTCAAACAAAGGCTCTGATACCAATTTGTAACGCTCCAAATTTCAAAAATTATAAATTTTCATTTATTACCAAGGTTCCAAAATATTTATTCCAAAAAGTAAAACTGTTCGACATATTTATTAAACCAACAGCGGAAACATTTGAAAATCATAACATAGTTTATTAAAATAAATCTCTTGTATGCGATGCGCTGCCGTCAAGCCTTGCCCTTTTCTTTGTCATTTGAAATACCTGAAATGTTATAAAATCAATGGGTAAGCTTAAAGCTTAGTGAGTCCACAAATTACCATACATGCCCACATATTAAACAACCCGTCCTCGAGAACGACCCGACCCTACCTGCCATACAACAGCTACGGGCGTCCATCATACAACAGCTATGGACACGGGGTGGTTCTACCCATCATACAACAGCTATGGGTTCCCGGTTATGGCCCAGCCCATCATACAACAGCTATGGGACAAGGCAATAGTCCAACTCGCCATACAACAGCTACGAGGGGACACGCATCAGTACTGAGCCCAACAACAAATAATCACTGATATAGAGCAAATCATATAACTGTAAATAACATACAAGATGCCTAACATGCAACATCATATAGTAAGGTGAGGATACTCACCTGATTCGAAACTACACAGATATACTCTAATATCCCCACTTAACTCGTACACACACCTATATCCCACATACACAACATGTCAAGCACTGACCAAACTCCTATAGACTTGCCTAAAAGTCAGACCCAACGTTTGGTAACCAACATTGTCGAAAATAAGCTTTGGGTCAAACAGCTGCTCGCGGCGGCGCGACCTTTCTCTGACGCGTCGCGGACTATCATTACACCATAAGACGGGATAAAATGAAGTATCAGAAAGGTAGATCCTCTTACCTTGCTTTTGGAAAACGGAGGAATGCACACGCTCGATTACAAGCCTTTCCCCACGTTGTATCTCCTCCTTCCAAACTCTCAAAATCTTCAAAGCTTTGGAACCGAAGAGCCTCTGCTGAAACCAGTCGACTCTACTCCAGAAAAATTCCAAAAACACGAACCCTAGGGCTGGGACCCTTTATATAGGCATTCAAATCCGAATTAGGGTTTTCACATTAGCGGCGCACCGCGCCGCGGATCCTTTAAGGCCGCGCCACGTGTACAAAATCATTCGCGAATCCAGATCCCTCCCGAGTCGCGCCGCGGATCCGTCCGGGCCGCGCCGCGCGTACAAAATCATTCGCGAATCCAGATCCCTCCCGAGTCGCGCCGCGGATCCGTCCGGGCCGCGCCTTGGCGGAACGGGTCATATATATATATATATATATATATATATATATATATATATATATATATATATATATATATATATATATATATATATATATATATATATATATATATAATTATGTTGAAAAAGATAAAATATATAGGAATTGTAAAAACCGGGTTGACACGACAGTTGAACCGGTTGGACCGATTGGCTCGTGACCCGGT